>JAOTNS010002589.1:820000-907500 GCA_028476615.1 Culter alburnus
GTTGTAGTTCCTACCAGACATTTAAACAGTGATTTCTGTAAAAGAAAATATCTCTCTTTGCATTGAACTTTGAGTGTCGTAACTTTGCAGATGTTGTTTATGCTCAAACAGCAACATTACACACTAACTAAAGTTAAAAAAGTCAAATCATAATCAAGGAACCCTTTAAAGTCCCTATGAAATCAAAATGGACAGTTCTTGTTTTTTAGATGAACATTAGCGTTTATTCTAAATGATTTATTGGTGCGCATCATTATTGTTTTAAATTCATCTTGAATCAGAATATCTTCTCCCTCTTTCAGCATCTCTTCTCTGATGATGAGGGCGGGGCAACCTGTCACTCACATGAGATCCACCAATAGCAAACCACAACCATCCAATCAATTCCCCACAGACAAAATCAACATTTGTTCTTGTTTGCGAAGCGTTTCACTTGCATATACGGCACAATAGGGAAAAAAAGACTAGTGCAACTTCAGTTTCATGCTGACTATTGTATATTTTCTTCAGCTTAGTTAGATGTGCCATCTGTGGGTGTTTTTTGGCCGTCGCAGCAGGCGTCAGTCTCTCTGAAGCGACTTTCACACGAGAGTCTGAATCTGGAGAAACCTGCCAAACAGAAGATCAGCACGATGTCAGTCTGCAGCAGCGTTTCTCTCTCTCACGTGCCGTGCTGCTGTGATAATTGGCTTCTGTTCATTAAGCTGTAAGGCAGATCGAGGGATAAGACCCTCACCTTAATCAACAATAGGGAAAGAGGTGAAAGCTGTTGTCTTACTCCACTAATCCTAATCTACTGTCTGCTGCGCTGATGAGGTTTTACTCACTGTTTTTATTGTTAAAAGCGAAGTTGCACTGGTCTTTTCTCCCCTATGGTGACGCATATCCGAGTGAAACGCTTCGCACAAGAACAAATGTAGGGCGGGGCTTGATTTTGTCTGTGGGGAATTGATTGGATGATTGTGGTTTGCTACTGGTGGATCTCATGTGAGTGACAGGTTGCCCCGCCCTCGTCATCAGATAAGAGAAGAGATGCCAAAATTACATCATCTTCAGATCATCTACAACATGAATCAAATATTCAAAAGATGAACACAATCAAGGGAAAATAAAAATGAAAGTGTTTAAGTGAAGGATTGTTCAGTTACTAGTGGTCAAAAGTTGGGGTTGGTAAGATTTAATGTTTCTGAAAGAGTCTCTTCTGCTCACCAAGGCTGCATTTATTTGATCAAAAATACAGTAAAAATTGTGAAATAATTTTACAATGTAAATCAGCTGTTTTCTATGTGAATATATAGTAAAGTGTAATTTATTCCTGTGATCAAAGCTGAATTTTCAGCATCATTACTCCAGTCTTCAGTGTCACATGATCCTTCAGAAATCATTCTGATATGATGATTTGCTGCTCAAGAAACATTTATGATTATTATCAATGTTGAAAACAGTTCATATTTTTGTGGAAACCGTCATACATTTTATTTTTCACAATTCTTTTGATCTTTTGTCACATTATAAATGTGTCACTTTTGATCAATTTAATGCATTTTGATGAATAAAATCATTAATTTATTTAAAATAACAGTAAAACAAAACCTACAGACCCCAAACTTTTGAACAGTAGTGTATGTTTTATTCTAGTTTATTGTATGGCCATATTTAGTGCTTCTTCCCCCAATGGGAAACGCAGGATTTTTATTGCCTTTGGTCTGTTACGTATCCTATTTCATCAAACGGTGGAGAAAACGTCCAGCTCGGAGTCGAACCGTTCTTCTGATTAGTTGACGTAGATGTATGTCACAAGTCTATTAATCCTCACAAACTATTCCTTCAAACAAAGACCTCAGTTTTCCAGGTGATTATGTAAAACTAAGATTATGATCCTGAGCTGTGAACGACTCAGTTTCAGCTCATTCAACATAATCAAAGAAAAGCTTCAGATTTTTGGAGATGTTTCTGTTTGGTTTGAGGAAGGCTGAAAGCAGCTAGTTCACCAACATCTCGGCACACGAGCTCCGTCCTCCGCTTCCCGTGTTGTTTATCTGCAGTGGAAGCGGTGGCAGCGGCGCAGGCATGTTGCCCTCGTCCGTCCCCTCTTCCTGTAGCAGGATGCTGGGCTGCGGCGACGTTCCTGTGCGGAGCGTTCTGGCTCTGATGTGTTTACATGCCGAGGAGATTACAGTCGCTCGACGCGGCCATCTGCTGCTTCCTGCCCTCCGCGGTTCCAGCGGCCCGAAGAACCAGAGCAGGATGCCGTGGGGGAAAAACGCGGGATGGCTGCTGGGCTCGGGCAAAACGGCTGGACGCGTTCCTGCCAGGTAGGACCGGTGGACCTACTCTCTTAAAAAATAAAGGCTCTTTATTGGCATCAGTGGTTCCTTGAAGAACATCCATTCAATCTTTCCATTGCACAAAAGATTCTTTATAGTGGGAAAAGGTTCTTTGGATTATTAAAATGTTCTTCACACTAAGAAAACCTACTTTTTTGGAAGCTTTATCTTTAAGAGTGTACGGGTCATTGGACGTCTACTAGTTAACCTGAATATCACACTGTTCTTAAAGCCGTCAAGTTACTAACATCTGCACATGAAAATGAGAGTCTGAACCGAAGCTTTGTGTTTGGGAAACAAGTTAAATACAAAAAAAAAAAACACTTGTTCAAAGCTAGCCGGTCTTAGATAATGTTCTCAAAACGTTCGCACAAAAACATCCTTCATGGAGCTCTTTTCCTGAAATGTTTCAGTTGGATGTTCGTCTAACTCAACTCAACTATTGTTTAAAAATTACTGTATTTCTTGCTTAAAATGAACCCAAAATATGTTGGAAATTAAAAATCAGACACATAATTACTAGAGGCAACAATAATAATCAAAAAGTTAACATTTATTAATAAGCAATTTAATAAATCTTTATTGTTTAATTATTATTCATTAAAATGATTCATAAATGTTCATTTCCAACATACTTTGGGTTCATTTTAAGCAAGAAATACAGTAATTTTTAAACAATAGTTGAGTTAAATAAAACTACCCAGCAGGTTGGGCAAACATTTAACCCAATCACTGGGTTAAAAACACATTCGCTGGGTTAAAACATCCCATTCGCGGGTTAAACATTCGCTGGGTTTCGCTGGGTTAAAACATCCCATTCGCTGGGTTAAAACATCCCATTCGCTGGGTTAAAATGACCCATTCACTGGGTTAAAGTAACCCATTCGCTGGGTTAAAACATCCCATTCGCTGGGTTAAAACATCCCATTAAAACCATTCGCTGGGTTAACACAACCCATTGCTGGGTTAAAGCTGGGTTTGCTGGGTTAAAACATCCCATGCTGGGTTAAAACATCCCAATCGCTGGGTTAAAACATCCCATTCGCTGGGTTGAACACAACCCAATTGCTGGGTTAAAACATCCCATTCGCTGGGTTAAAACATCCCATTTGCTGGGTTAAACATGCTGGGTTAAACATCCATTCGCTGGGTTAAAAACATCCATTCGTGGGTGAGCTGGGTTAAAACATCCCATTCGCTGAGTTAAACATCCCATTCGCTGGGTTAAAAAACCCAACGCTGGGTTAAACGCTGGGTTAAAACATCCCATTCGCTGAGTTAAAACATCCCATTCGCTGGGTTAAAACATCCTATTCGCTGAGTTAAAACATCCCATTCGCTGAGTTAAAACAACCCATTCGCTGGGCTAAAACAACCCATTTACTACGTTTGTCCATTTTCAACCCAACTTGGGTTGTTTTTAACCCAGGATTTTTCTAGAGTGTAAGAATATCAAAATAGTTATGGATTCGACTGTGCAAGACTGTCATTTTCTTGCATAACGAGTAAACCTGGTTGGCAGTTCACATTACTTAACTGTTGAACTCTGCAAACTATAAGAAGCTTTCCGACTGCAATCTGGATTAAGACTGTAACCAAGACACTGTCACTGAGTTTGAAGCAGATTAGACTGTGTTTGTGCTGCTTTTAACCACTGCTGAGGAGAAACTAAACCTAACGATGACACTAACTTTCTCAGATTGCTTTTACAATAACAAGCAACTGTAATTTTTACAAGTAGTGGTTTAGTGTGTCATGTTGCAATAATCAAAACCATCTGCAATCTCTGTAGACTGAATCATTTTAGTGAATCTGTTCCTTCACGTCTTCTTCTTTGTTGTGAATTTTTTAGTGAAATGCTGCTGTTTGTCAGTATGTCCTCAGTTATATTAATTGGGATATTTCTAGTCTTTTTTTTTTTTTTGTAGTGTAAATTTTTCAGTCATTTTTGGTGATAGTAAAAATAAATTATATCATCTAATAGTTCATCAGAAAAAAATATCATAAACAGCATATAATGCCAATGAAGCAGCTTTAATATAGCTGAAGTCAGTCTGGCTTGTAGTGAAGGTAACTTGTTTGTAATGGCAGTCTCTAACCTTTAGTGCTTTTGTTCTCTCGCTCTATTTAAGTCACATTATTGCGTGTGTCGTATGAAACAACAATGAATCTCAACATGTGGAAGGACGGGGACTTCTCAGGTTTAAAAATAAGCTGACCGTTCTTCCGGCATGAGAACCTGAAGCGAAAAAACAAGCCTGATCGTCTTCATTCCATCATTTGACGAGTCGAGAGCTTGACATGTTAACATGTGCAACTCAAGCTCTGTGTTTTTATCATTCCTCTAGTTTTAATGCACACTTATTCATATTTATGTAGAAAGAAGCAGCAGCTTGAGAATGAACAGAACAATGAAATGTGTATCTGCGTCATACGGCTTCCTGTTGACCAGGAGGTTCTTTAAGTGCAATATTGACAGATTTAATGAGAGACGACGGGCCTGTGTCCGCATCACTAATTCATTAGACAGACGAATGTCTGTACGAATATGAGGAAGATGCTAATGATGAAGATGAGCAACTTCTGTGTTTGAATGCATCCATAAACTGTCAAAGTGTAAAGAGAAATAGTGCTTGACGTGTGTGTCCATGTGCTTTTGTTTGTATATTTGTAAATATTAAACAACATTAATATTTCAGGTTAAAATGTGTATAAGAGAGAAACTACTCTTTCTCAGCTAACAGGGAATGTTCTCAGAACGTTCTTGCAAGGTTCTCTCAATGTTATGAACAAACGTTCTTCATCACATAACATTAATAGAACATTCATTCAAAGTTATCTGGTCTTTAATAATGTTCTCAAAAACATTAATATTTATACATCATTCATGAAACTTTTTTAGTTAGACATTCATCTACCATTTTTAAATGTTACTACTTGTTTTAGAATGTTCAGAGAACATTAAAAAGTAACATTCCCATAATGTTTGAAGATGATGAAATGGAATGTTAACCAAGAGCTTTTTCAGAACTTAATGGAATGTTAGAAAAACATTCTCAGAATATTTTTTGTTAGGCAGTAAATCATAAAATTAACTTCCTAAATGAAACTTTCTGCAGGTAAACTCTCTGATTTACACTCTAAAACTGTATTTATAATTATTTTATAATCACTATTTATGCAGTATTTATTTATGAGCTGAAACAAACTGAGATCATATGCAATTTTAATTATTGTAGCTTTCGCTCTGACGGGTCACATGTAGGTTAGAGGTTGAAGATTATCTCCCTCACATCTATGATCTATTCATTATGTTAATGGTTTTGTTTATATGTGAAATTATGAATGGCATGTGGTGTGTGTGTGAATGAGCTTTGGGTGTGTCCCAGATGGGCAGGTTTAGGTGTTAATGATGTGGTATTGCTGGTTCTTTCTCTCCGACACACACACACACACACACACACACGTACACACACACACACACACACACACACACGTACACACACATACAAATACTGCAGCAGAGATAAAGGAAGCAGTAGTGAGCAGCTGATGAACAGACATTGTGCATCTTCTGTTTGAAAGCGGAACATTTTTACACTCAGAACTGAAGAATTGGATCATAAAAAAAAACAAATCTATTGGAGAATGAGAGAGAGAGATGTGACGGCCAAACGTGTGTCAGAGGAATAATGTAAATATTCACACGTTATTATTCATCTGCATTGATTCGGCAGCAGGACTGTAAGTGAGAATGTATTATATGGACATAAAGCCCAGAGAGGAGAATGTGGTGCGTTTGGTTCGATCTAAACCCGTCCAGCGTGGAAAAATGTGTCGACCGAGACGTTTCCTTCTCTACCTGCGTGAGCAACACTCCACCAGACAAACTCAAACTCACTCGATTACCAGGTACAATCTTTACTGAACTGAGTCTGAGAACTGAAGCATAAATAGTGGTGAATGCCAAAATATTAAATGTTCAAATTGTTAGGTAAAATTCAACATTTGAACATGGAGCTGCTTTGAGATCCCCATATCTATGGGACTGAACTATTATAGGGCCTTAAAAATGAAGAAAAGTTTATTAAGAAAGAGAATCTAGAAGGATATTAAGATATCTTGAGTGCTTTTAGAGTTACAGGCATGCAAACTTTGGAAAAGGAACATTTATGGCACTCAGACAGGAATGTTCTACGCAATTGAGATGATAGAAAAACACGAGATGCATTTCTAGTTTCAACATTATTTGTTCTTCAGATATTCCTCTTTAAAATAAAAAAAGTATCAGCTGTATGCAAAGTGACCCACGTTTAGTTTTTGACCACTGAAAATGTGTACAATTTACTCATGGAGCTGCATTTAGATCTCCATATCTCTGGAACTGAACCATCGAGGGCCTTTAAAACGAAAGAAACCAAAGAAAAGTTTGTTAAGAATCAGAATCTAGAAGGATATTAAGATATCTTTAACACTTCTTGAGTTACAGTCATGCAAACTTGAGGCAAAAAACACAAGAAGTGCTTTTCCCCATTTTTGAACGGTCGCCGTTGGCATATAATGAAACACAGATTGATAAAGTCAACAGATTTTACTAATAGATCTACCAATCTCTGTGTGAAAATAAAATAATGATGCTGACATCTTTAAAAAGTCATTTTTACACCCCTCTAATTTGGCTCCAAATCTCAGGCGATCCTCCTCTACAAAACAGTGGATTACTCAGTAAATATGATTTGTGACATTTAATATTTTGGCTTTCATCACTATTTTTGTTTGTCTTTCTACAGAAAAAAATGTAAAAACTCAAAAATTTGAGCCAGGGAAGTTTCCAAAATGTGGTTGATTTGATCCTATTATAATGTAAAACAGCTGTTTTCTATGTGAATATATAGTAAAATATAATTTATTCTTGTGATAAAGCTGAATTTATTTAATTAAAAATACAGTAAAAATGTGAAATAATTTTATAATGTAAATCAGCTGTTTTCTATGTGAATATATAGTAAAGTGTAATTTATTCCTGTGATTAAAGCTGAATTTTCAGCATCATTACTCCAGTCTTCAGTGTCACATGGGCCATTCTAATGGGCCAGTTGTTCAAAAAGTTTAATCTGGATCAGAATGATATGGATTTGGAAATCCCATGTTTTGCTATCCAGGATCAGGTAATCCATCTTACTTTTGTGCGTGTTTTTTTTTTTCAAAGAAAAATTGGATTGGATCACCATGATCCAGATACACACTTTTCCAGATTACCAAATCTAGATTACCAGTGCTCTATGGAGCCCCTAAAGGGACATGATGATAGAGAGAATATGGGTTTTGAATTAAATATAATATTTTTGTTGGATATTTACAGCTGTTTATGGCACCAAAATCTTTTTTACTTTACAGTAGGTTACCGAAAGGCTAAATATGTAGGTTAATGTCTACTTCTAATTTATTTAACAGCAAAATAAAAAAAATGTGTATGTATATTACATGATATAAATGTTGTATTTTTGACCAGTTTTAAAGTTTTACTACATTTTCCTCCTGGAATCCACCTTGAAATCCTACCCCCTGTTGGGATCAGGATAATCCTGTTTTTTTGGATCAAAGTTATCCAAATCCTACTGACAAGTTGTGAACAACACAAACTGAAGGTTTGATCCAGATTAAAACTAGGATTGGATTTCGTGATCTAATCTGATTTCCCTTTTTCCTTTTGAACAACCCATTTTCAAGATTTGATCCAATCCAATGGCCGAAATCCGATCAGATTACTTTTGAACAACTGGCCCAATATGATGATTTGCTTCTCAAGAAACATTTCTGATTATTATCAATGTTGAAAACAGTTCATATTTTTTGTGGAAACCATGAGTTTGGGGTCATTTTTAAAAAAAATAAATAAGAAATGCATTAATCAAGGATCAAGGATGCATTAAATTGATCAAAAGTGACAGTAAAGACATTTATAATGTTACAAAAGATTCTTTTTCAGATAAATGCTGTTCGTTTAAACTTTAAGAATTCTGAAAAATAAAATGTATCACAGTTTCCACAACAAATATGAAACTGTTTCCAACACTGATAATAATCAGAAATGTTTCTTGAGCAGCAAATCATCATATTAGAATGATTTCTGCCATTAAAACACGCATCAGTCAGATCATTTGCTTAAACTGATGTTGTGTATCTGTGTGAATGATGATGAAACGCTGACATGTTTAAATCTGAAGTGGTTTCAGCTTTGATTTAATCTGTGCAGCTAAACAGAAACTGGTTTTACCAGCCGTCCTTCACTAGTGTCCACTCAGCCGTCATCAGAAACTCATTACGCGGGGGTCAGTTACCTGTAGAAACTGAAGTAGTAGTTTGAGATCTTTGCATAGAACATGTTATGAGAGCGGCTGCATCAGCCACACGTCGCCTGAGATGAAATCTCTGTTTCTTTATCATCATCATCTTCTTCTTCCTGTGCGTTTCAGGGACTGCAGCCTCACCGCAATGAATGTTGAGTCCTGGGCGGACCCTCGGGACCCGCAGCCGGACTCACCTGACCTCCCGACAGCGCAGCAGCCTGACAGGTTGTGCCTGGAGTCCTTCTGGAGTGAAGTGGAGACCATACGGAGCAGCAGCGACTCCGAGCCGGACAGCAGCAGACGAGATTCCCGACAGTCCGAAGGTGAGACAGAGACGCATCACGCTGTGAGATGATACAGAGACGCACGCTGATGGATTGACCCAAGTGTGTGTGTGTGTGTGTGTGTGTGTGTGTCAGACGGCGAGCAGGAGGAGCTCTGGCTGCAGGATGCTGGTTTGTCTCCGCTGGTAACAGGTGAAGAAGAGGACGTGGATAAAGCGGTGCTGTTGTCGACTCTCACCAAGACTCAAGCAGCAGCGGTTCAGAGACGCATCGACTCGTACACCTGCTCGCTGCGCAAGAGGAACAAAACCCCGCCGAGACACGTCAGAGACGTCTTCGCATCGCCCATCACGCAGGTAACAGCACACCTGTGTGTGTGTGTGTGTGTGTGCACTGCAAAAATGCTTTCCTTACTTAGTATTCATATCTTGTTTTCAGTCCAAATATCTAAAAACTCTTAAATCATGATGCATTTACTAGACAAGTCACAAGGTGAATCTGAATTATGAGGTTCCATTTGTGTCAAAATTATGTCGACATGCTGTCCGTCTATGCTATGTGTCGTCTCCGCTTACTCCTGTCATTGGTCCTTGTCGTTTGACTTTGTCGTCTTGCGTGTCAATGCTGCATGTGTCATGACTATGTGTTGTCTTCCATGTCGTTGCTATGCGTCATTACCCTCTGTCATTACTGTGTCATCTTCCATGTCGTTACTATGTGTCGTCTTCCATGTCGTTGCTATGCGTCGTTACCCTGTGTCTTACTATGTGTCGTCTTCCATGTCGTTACTATGCGTCGTTACCCTGTGTCTTACTATGTGTCGTCTTCCACGTCGTTGCTATGCGTCGTTTCCCTCCCTTTTGTAAAATGGTAAGTTTTATTTTATACTGTACACAGGGCCGGCGCAAGCTCAAATGCCGCTCTAGGCAGAGCACGATCGTGCCGCCTCCACCTCACATTCAAAATTAGGGATCCTTAAGATGCATGTAAAAAAAAATTTTTATCTATGAAATTACACTAAAATAAAAACGTGCAAGCATGTTTTCAGAGTTTTTTTTTTCATTCTGCAAAAAGGTGAAAAAGGTACACAATGCAACAGCTGCATATACTTTCTGTTTTATAGGCTAATAGATAGTGTACAAAATAAAACTAAACATATGCACACAACTTTTTAGCTCACAAAACTGGAGGTTTCGATTTTTTCTTGACTGATACACATTTACACACCTACATTTCAGAAGCGTGCGCGTCGGGCTTTCGCAGCGACAAACGCTTTGATTGCGTCCTCGAGTTTAACTTGTACTTCGGAGATCATTTTTTATCAGTTTAAGCTTTGAGAAACTGCGTTCTCCAGAGCTCACAGTGACGGGGAGAGTGAGAAGCACTCTCAATGCTACAAAAACATTTGGAAAAATTTATTCCATCCCTTTTCACAGATGAATTTAAGCGCATCCAGTGGTTTAGATCCAGCAACCAGGCGTCTGCCCAAAACAGTCAACTCTTCAAACAATTCCGACGCATAGCAACGACATGGAAGACGACACATAGTAACGACATGGAAGACGACACAGTAATGACAGAGGGTAACGACGCATAGTAACGACATGGAAGACGACACATAGTAATGCAACGACATGGAAGACGACACATAGTAACGACATGGAAGACGACACAGTAATGACAGAGGGTAACGACGCATAGTAACGACATGGAAGACGACACATAGTAACGACGCATAGCAACGACATGGAAGACGACACATAGTAACGACATAGAACGACATGGAAGACGACGCATAGTAACGACATGGAAGACGACACATAGTAACGACTAGTAACGACATGGACGACACAGTAACGCATAGCAACGACATGGAAGACGACACATAGTAACGACATGGAAGACGACACAGTAATGACAGACGACGCATAGCAACGACATGGAAGACGACACATAGTAACGACATGGAAGACGACACAGTAATGACAGAGGGTAACGACATAGTAACGACATGGAAGACGACACATAGTAACGACGCATAGCATGGACGACATAGTAACGACATGGAAGACACGACACAGTAATGACAGAGGGTAAGACGCATAGCAACGACATGGAAGACGACACATAGTAACGGAAGACGACACATAACGACATAGTAACAAATGGAGACGACACATAGTAAGACGCATAGCAACGACATTAGTACGACGCATAGCAACGACACAGTAACGACAGAGGGAAACGACGCATAGCAACGACATGGAAGACGACACATAGTCATGACACATGCAGCATTGACACGCAAGACGACAAAGTCAAACGACAAGGACCAATGACATGAGTAAGCGGAGACGACACATAGCATAGACGGACAGCATGTCGACATAATTTTGACACAAATGGAACCTCATACTGAATAACAATTTTAACAATAAATAAAGCACATAAACAGTACTTATGATTATCATTTCCATACTTGGTGTTGATGTTCCAGCTGCGAAGTCACAGAAAATAGAAACCGTATCTAAAATAGAATCATCACGTGTCACCATCGTGGCTTGTTAGGACAAAAACTTTGATTAACACGGAAAAGAAACCTTTTATCGTGAGTCGCGTGTAGTTAGGACACGGTGTAAGATGACAAGATATTATGTCTTGTTTTCTGAAAAATAAATAAATCAATAAAAGTTTGCTTGAAACAAGCAAAGTTATCTAACAATGGGATAAGAAAAATAGTTTTAATTCAAACCAAAAGATCATTTTGCTTGTTTTAAGCAAAAACTTATTTTTATTTATATAGAAAACAAGACATAATATCTCATGTCATTTTACTTGTCTGGTAAATGCATCTTGATTTAAGAATTATTAGATATTTGGACTGGAAACATGACAAAAACGCTAATTAAAAAGCATTTTTTGCAGTATTTGTGTGTGTGTGTGCTTTTACTGATATTTGATTTTAGATCCAAAACACTTAAAGGGTTAGTTCATCCAAAAATGAAAATTCTGTCATTAATTACTCACCCTCATGTCATTTCAAATGTCATTTCATGTCATTTTGTTCATCTTCAGAACACAAATGAAGATCTTTTTGATGAAATCTGAGAGCTTTCTGTCCCTCCATTGACAGTCTATGCAACTACCACTTTTAACACTGCAAAAAAATGCTGTTCTTACTTTTTTTGTCTTGTTTCTAGTCAAAATATCTTAAAGTTCTTAAATCAAGTTGCATTTTCTTGACAAGTTAAAATTATTTTCTTGTTTTCAGGAAAAATAAGTCAAAATTAAGTGAGTTTTTCCTTAAAACAAGCAAAATAATCTGCCAGTATGATAAGCAAAATAATCTTATTTCAAACCAAAATAAGCTATATAATCTAAGATTATTTTGCTTGTTTTAAGGAAAAACTCACTTAATTTTGACTTATTTTTCCTAAAAACAAGAAAATAATTTTAACTTGTCAAGAAAATGCTTCTTGATCTAAGATTTTTTAGATATTTGGACTGGAAACAAGACAAAAAATTCTAAGTAAGAACAGCATTTTTTGCAGTGAAGTCCCAGAAAGATAGTAAAGACGTCATTAAAGTCATCCATGTGACTCCAGTGGTTTAACCTCAGTTCTATGAAGCAAAGCGAGTGCTTAGTTCATGCAAAAAAACATAATTTACCACTGAATCTCCACCGCGCGTTCACGAGAGCACCACGATGCATGCTTGTTGTGTTGATGCGAGAGCAGATGTTGTGTGAACGTGTGTAGGAGATTCATATTTTGTAAATAAAGTGGTAAATTATGTTTTTTTGTGCAAACAAAGCTCGCATCATGCATAAAATTGATGTCAAACATCGAATTGAACATTGAATTTAAAATTTGATTACTTTAATGATGTCTTTACTACCTTTCTGGGACTTGAAAGCTCTCAGATTTCATAAAAAATATCTTAATTTGTGTTCCAAAGATGAATGAAAGTCTTGAGGGTGATTAATGACAGAATTTTAATTTTTGTGTGAACTAACCCTCAGCATCTTGACCTTTGTAAAAGTGAGATGGAAAGACATCATGCTAAAAAGTATGTAGATGTCCCTGTGTTTATTTTTGTATTATGGCAGAAGGACAAAATCTGTGTTCAGAAACAGTCAGTCATGGCATTTGTAAAGAGCCGTGTGCTCGTGCTCCACAGCACACAATACACACTCACGTCATGTCAGATCATATCACTGGCACCTGAATAAAGGCTTGAATTCAGAGATAAGACATTGTGTGTGTGTGTGTGTGTGTGTGGTGTGTGTGTGTGTGTAACTAATTGTTTTCTATTCAGTCAGCAGTTCCTGAGACACGCAACAGCGAATCTGACACACACAGAAACATGGACAGTGTGACAAAGACACAACGATCAGTACACACTTACACACACACACACACACACACACACACACGCAGCATCATGATCTTAAAGGGCCGGTCTGTTCATTATCCAGGGTTATTCTCAGCTGCATATCTTCACCTATCACGTCTATTAATATAAGAGCATATGTGTGTTTAATAACACTAAAATGCTTCAGATTCAGAGAGATGGAGCCGTAATCTGTCAGAGCTTTGATTATGCGAGCTTGAATACAGCATGTGCCCTTTGAACACAAGATGCAATTTCCTGTCTTTTCACATGGAAATGATATTCAAATGGATCAGATACTGAACGCTTCCCGCTGTCAATAGAACAGCCATTAACAGTGTGTGTGTGTGTGTGTGTGTGTGTGTGTGTGTGTAGCTGTCAGTGGGCAGGAGACTCAAGGGCTACAGATGGAGGAGATCTTTATCACAGACGTGGCGTATTGTGAACAAGCGGCCATCTTACTGAAACAAGCCAAACTACCACAGAACAACAGCAGCCAGTGCAGGAGAGATGATGGGACGCTGCCGGTGAGACTGTCTGTCTGTCTGTCTGTCTGTCTGTCTGTCTGTCTGTCTGTCTGTCTGTCTGTCTGTCTGTCTGTCTGTCTGTCTGTCTCTCTGATTGACTGTCTGTCTGTCTGTCTGTCTGTCTGTCTGTCTGACTGTCTGTCTGTCTGTCTGTCTCTGTCGTCTCTCTGTTGTCTGTCGTGTCTGTCTGTCTGTCTGTCTGTCTGTCTGTCTGTCTGTCTGTCTGTCTGTCTGTCTGTCTGTCTGAGGTCTGTCTGTCTGTCTGTCTGTCTGTCTGTCTCTCTGATTGTCTGTCTGTCTGTCTGTCTGTCTGGACTGTCTGTCTGTCGTGTCTGTCCTGTGTCTGTCTGTCTGTCGACTGTGTCTGTCTGTCTGTCTGTCTGTCTTCTGTCTCGGTCTGTCTGACTGCTGTCTGTCTGTCTGTATGTGTCTGTCTGTCTCTCTGTCTGTCGTCTGTCTGTCTGACTGTGTCTGTTCTGTCTCTCTGGCTGTCTGTCTGTCTGTCTGTCTCTCTGATGTCTGTCTGTCTGTCTGTCTGTCTGCTGTCTGTCTGTCTTCTGTCTGTCTTCTGTCTGTCTGTCTGACTGTCTGTCTGTCTTCTGTCTGTCTGATTGGTCTCTCTGTGTCTGTCTGTCTGTCTGTCTGTCTGTCTGTCTGTCT
The DNA here is from genome assembly GCA_028476615.1 of Culter alburnus. Classification (NCBI taxonomy): domain Eukaryota; kingdom Metazoa; phylum Chordata; class Actinopteri; order Cypriniformes; family Xenocyprididae; genus Culter; species Culter alburnus. Next base: position 834,541 of record JAOTNS010002589.1, read on the forward strand.
GATGTCTGTCTGTCTGATGTCTGTCTGCTCTGTCTGGTCTGTCTGACTGTCTGTCTGTCTGTCTGTCTGTCTGTCTGATTGTCTGTCTGTCTGTCTGACTGACTGTCTGTCTGTCTGTCTGTGTCGTCTGTCTGTCTGTCTGTCTGTTGGTCTGTCTGTCTGTCTGTCTGTCTGCATTGTCTGTACTGTCTGTCTGTCTGTCTGAATGATCTGTCTGTCTGTCTGTCTGTCTGACCTGTCGTCTGTGTCTGTCTGTCTGTCTGTAACTGTCGTCTGATTGTCTCTCTGTCTGTCTGTCTGTCTGTCTGTCTGTCTGTCTGCTGTCTGTCTGACTGTCTGTCTGTCTGTCTGTCTGTCTGTCTGTCTGTCTGTCTCTGACTGTCTGTCTGTCTGTCTGTCTGTCTGTCTGTCTGTCTTGTCTGTCTGTCTGTCTGTCTGTCTGTCTGACTGTCTGTCTGTCTGTCTGTCGGCTGTCTGTCTGTCTGTCTGTCTGTTGTCTGTCTGAACTGTCTGGTCTGTCTGTCTGTCTGTCTGTCTGTCTGTCTGTCGGTCTGTCTGTCTGTCTGTCTGTCTGTCTGTCTGTCTGTCTGTCTGTCTGTCTGTGTCTGTCTGTCTGTCTGTCTGTATCTGATTGTCTGTCTGTGTCTGTCTGACTGCTCTGTCTGTCTGTCTGTCTGTCTATCTGTCTGTCTGTCTGTCTGTCTGTCTGTCTGTCTGTATACATCATAGTATCACAATCTTTTGCATGGAGATTGTACGCAAAGTATCAATTATTTCAGGGCCTGAATTTCGGCTCGGGATTGTGAGTATGGTGCATTATTTTACCATAAGCTCCACACTTATAATGCATGAATTAATCATGTGAAATCTTTCTTTCACACTATAATTTTACAAACATCGCGGGTAAATAAGTGCTATTGCATCCCTCTCTCTCTCAGACATGCGCAGCATGTAAAGAAAGTGTTTTTTTGCATTATGTATCTTCCTAAAACAACAATATGAATATGATTCAACACATAATTACATTTCATAACTGAAAAGGAGCGTATAGGGTGTTAGTTTGTTCTTTGTAAAACTGTTTAAAACAATATGTGTTGCAAAAACAAATACATTGACGTGTGAAATGAACAGACTGAGAACTTTATCTTAATAGATAAAAAAATGTGTGACCAAAGTTTTCCTTTAGGGACATTTGCAGTTGGAAATATATTTTATTGTAACACTGAGACTATCGCAAATGTTTAAAATTGTAATAATATCATATTATTGCTTAAATCATAATAAGCTTCTGGTGATTCCCACCCTGACTAAATATGAGTATGGGCGTCTCACCTCTCTCTCTCTCTCTCTCTCTCTCTCAGAGGGTCATCTGTCCGCAGTGCCGGTTAGGAGTGACGCAGGTGGTGGATCTTTCCCAGCAGGACATGAAGAAGGTCCGTCAGTTGGCGCTGATTGACATGACGGCGCTGTGTGACCTTCTGGAGCTCGAGGTCAAACGACACAAAACCTGCAAAAGGAAAATTCCTGGTGAGTGATTGAGTTTCCTGTTGTTTCCTGTTACCTGACCACATCCGTTTTGATCCGTGCCAGAAATAATAATCAGAATTCATCTCCCGTTTGCAAGAGAGCTGTTTGTTTGGCGTTCCTCTCGCCTCATTGGTGGAGAGCGATCAGAAGATCAAACCCAGCACTCACATCCCGCTCTTCCTCCAAGCGGTACGTGATGACATCATTTGAATGATGCGCATGTTTAGTCATGTGACACATACTGTACTGATGTTTATATGTGCTGTTCACTTTTACATTGTTGCTAAAGATAAATGTTACGAGACTTAACTAGTATTTTCTACATGATTGTGTTCTTGTTTTCAGCTTCTGTCATTCCTGGAGAAGAACGGTCTCGATTCTGAGGGGATTCTGCGGGTTCCAGGGTCTCAGGCCAGAATCAAAGTAACATAAAATATATTATAATAAACAAATAAGTTTATTGAAGTACTCGTTCTGTCGTGTGCAGACTCACGGCGGTCGTGTTCCTCGCAGGTTCTGCAGCAGAAGTTGGAGAACTCGTTTTACGGCGGTTCGTTCAACTGGGACGAGGTCAGTCCGAACGACGCCGCGGCTCTGCTCAAGAAGTTCATCCGTGAACTCCCGGCGCCGCTGCTGACCGCCGAACACCTCAACACCTTCAGCGCTGTCAGAGGTGCGCGAGGGTCTCCCTCAGGTCCTGTATGTTGTTTAGTGTTTCTTATCGACTGAAGAATCATTATTTTAATTGTTTTGAACAGATATAGCAGATCTGAAGCAGAAGCTGCACATGTTGAATCTTCTTGTGTTGCTGCTGCCAGAACCCAACAGAAACACACTGAAGTTACAAAACACACACACACACACACACACACACACACACACACACACTCTCATGTAACACACTCACTCAAATCTCACAACCACACTCAAACACACACCAGACACACACCCACTCCCAACACCCACGCGCACACACAACACACACACCCACACCACACACACCACACACATACACACACACACACACACACACACACTACACACACCCACACACACCCACCCCACCACACTCTCTCTCTCTCTCTCAGGTAACACCTCAAAAACACACTCACTCACACACCACACACTCTCTCTCACGTAAACACACTCAAACACACACAACCATACACCGCACAAACTCTCACATAAACCTCACAACACTCACTCACACAATACTCAAACACACATACACACTCTCTCTCATGTAAACACACACACACACACACACACTCTCCACTAACCACTCACTCTCTCCTCTCTCACTCACACACACAACACACACGCCTCACTAACACACTCAAACACACACACACACACAACCACACACACTGTACACACCACACTCTCAGAAGTAAACACAAACCCACACACTCCCTCACAAAACATACTCAAACACAACTCACACAACACTCACAAACACAAACACACACACACACACACACCAATCCCCGCTCATCCTCACACCCACTCACACACACACACACACCACACACACACACACACACACATCTGCAACAACACACTCTCAAGTAACACACACAACACACACACTCACAAAACACTCAGCATCACCACACTCTCACTGTAACATCACCACACAGCACACAACATACACTCTCATATACATACTCAAACACAACACTCACACCCAAACCAAAAACACCTTCACACAGACAATCCCACACGCACACACAAACAATCCCACACTCACACACACACATACACACACACTCTCATAAACCACCTCACTCAAACACACACACTCTCACAAAACATACTCAAACACAGACTCACCCACACACACACACTCTCATGTAAACACACTCAACACACTCCCTCAAATACTCACAACCACACTAGAAACACACACTCAACACACACACAACCCCACTCTCACATGCACACATGCGCACTCACACACCACCACACCACACACACACAACACACACACACCACCCCACCCACACACACTCTCTCTCTCTCTCTCACGTAAACACACTCAAAAACACACTCACTCACACACACACACTCTCTCTCACGTAAACACACTCAAACACAAACACACACATACACGCACAAACTCTCACATAAACACTCACACACTCACTCACACACACTCAAACACACACACACAACACACAATAACTCAAACACACATACACACTCTCTCTCTCATGTAAACACACACTCTCATACACACACACACTCCCACTAACACACTCACACTCTCTCTCTCACACACACACACACACACACACTCAGACCACACACACCACACACAACACACACCACACACACACTCGCCTGCCAACATTGCTGTTTCATAGACGTGACTCATTCCATTGCATAGAGAAATTCATTAACACACTCAACATTTGCTGTGTGTGTGTGGTGTGTGTGTGTGTTCTGAAGTCTTTCCACACAGCAGATTCACTCAAGCGTATCTCAGCTCACAGTCGGCCGTTTATATAACTGTGTCTCTTTGTGTTGAGCTCCTACTGTTGATGAATGTTAAAAGTCACATGAAACGCTCTTCACAACCCAATTTACTTCAAGGGTTAGTTCAGCCAGAAATGATCATTCTGTCATCATTTACTCGCCCTCCTGTCACTCAAACCCACGTGACTCTCTTTCTCTCTTGGAAACAGACAACATTGACTTTCATTATATAGTCACAAAAACACTGAGGAATTTCTCATAATATCTATTTTTGTTCTCTCACGTAAAGAAATATACACCACCGTTCAAAAGTTTGGGGTTTTTTGCAAGAAATTATTACTTTTATTCATCAAGGACACATTAAATTTATCAAAAGTGACAGTAAAGACATTTATAATGTGAAATATGAATCTGTTTTCAACATTGATAATCATAAATGTTTCTTGATCATCAAATCATCATATCAGAATGATTTCTGAAGGATCATGTGACACTGAAGACTGGAGTAATGATGCTGAAAATTCAGCTTTGATCACAGGAATAAATTACACTTTACTATATATTCACATAAAAAACAGCTGATTTACATTGGAATAATATTTCACAATTTTTACTGTATTTTTAATTAAATAAATTCAGCTTTATTACAACAATAAATTATATTTTACTATATATTCACATAGAAATCAGCTGTTTTAAATTATAATATTGTTTAGTGATTTTTACAGTATTTTTAATTAAATAAATTCAGCTTTATCACAGGAATAAATTATATTTTACTATATATTCACATAGAAAACAGCTATTTTAAATTGTAATAATATTTTGTGATTTTTACTGTATTTTTAATTAAACAAATTCAGCTTTATCACAAGAAATTATATTTTACTATATATTCACATAGAAAACAGCTGTTTTAAATTGTAATAATATTTCATAATTTTTACTGTATTTTTAATTAAATAAATTCAGCTTTATCACAGGAATAAATTACACTTTACTATATATTCACATAGAAAAACAGCTGTTTTAAATTGTAATAATATTCATAATTTCTGTATTTTTAATTAAATAATTCAGCTTTATCACAGGAATAATTACACTTTACTATATATTCACTAGAAAACAGCTTTTAAATGTAATAATATTTTGTGATTTTTTACTGTATTTTTAATTAAACAAATTCAGCTTTATCACAAGAATAAATTATTTTTACTATATATTCACATAGAAAAACAGCTGTTTTAAATTGTAATAATATTTCATAATTTTTACTGTATTTTTAATTAAATTTCAGCTTAATCACAAGAATAAATTATATTTTACTATATATCACATAGAAAACAGCTGTTTTAAATTGTAATAATATTTCATAATTTTTACTGTATTTTTAATTAAATAAATTCAGCTTTATCACAGGAATAAATTACACTTTACTATATATTCACATAGAAAACAGCTATTTTAAATTGTAATAATATTTGTGATTTTTTACTGTATTTTTAATTAAACAAATCCAGCTTTATCACAAGAATAAATTATATTTTACTATATATTCACATATTCACAGTTGTTTTAAATTGTAATATTATTTAGTGATTTTTACAGTATTTTTAATCAAATAAATTCAGCTTTGATCACAGGAATAAATTATATTTTACTATATATTCACATAGAAAACAGCTGTTTTATATTGTAAAAATATTTCATAATTTTTACTGTATTTTTGATCAAATAAATTCAGCTTTGGTGAACAGAAGAGACTCTTTCAAAAACATTAAAAAGTCGTACACACCCCAAACTTTTAAACAGTACTATATACTATACAGCAAATCTAATTGATGCAAAATATAACTATATTATCGTCCAGCTCTAATCTGATACGTTTTTGAGGAAAACAGTGTCTTGAAGAGCGATTATATTTCTGTCCAGGCGCTGCTGGAGTTTCTCAGTAAGGTGGTCTTCTGTGAGCGGCGCAACCGCATGAACCTGTGGGCCGTCTCCACCATCATGGCTCCGAACCTCTTCCTGCATAAGGCCGTGCCCAGTAAACTAGCAGTGGACGGTCCAGAGAAGGGTCAGGCCGAGCGGGCGGCCGACATCATGAGACTCCTCATCCGCTACCAGGACCTGCTGTGGACGGTAAAGAGCTCTTTCCATCTCATCTGCCGTCATTAGCTGTTTCCATTCACCTATTTTTATGCACATTTTGGCACTTTCAATAAAACATCTGCAATTGGTTTGCAAAAGGTGTTTTTATGCTGCATTTACTCTGTTCAGACCAGCAGGGGTCACTAGCGTTTAAATGCAATACATAGACATTCATTTTATATTTCAAGCATGTTGTTTGTGCACTTAATGTAATAAACATAATTAGTTTTAAGTTATAATTAGTCAAAACATCATGATAACAACTTCTGATCAGGCATTACCACCTGGGGATTGATTTCTCATGACGCCGCAATAAAAAAGTCACATGACTTTGCTTCGACAGATCATGTGACCAGAAAAATGTCTCAAATATCGAAAATTCTCTTGAAAAATAAGCGACTTCATGTGGGAAAACATCAGCGAAACTGGCAGAAAGTCATTTATGACGTGGGAAAATATCAGATTTTTATTGCTAATATTTCACAACAATTTCCCAGGAAGTGATGTTTGTCATCTTAAATGCATGGGATGGAAACGCTGCTTTATTTGCAAATGTTTCCAAATTGTGTGCACTAGTTAAACTCTCAACTCTGCATGGAAACAGCTTCTGTGTGATTGATTGATCTGCTCTTCTTTAGGTTCCTAATTTCCTGTTGAGTCAGGTGAGGAAGCTGAACGAGAACAGCAGCCGTCGGTACCAGTTCTACGACAAACGCATCAAGCACCTGCTCAGGAAGATCCACACGGACAGCAGGGACAAACCTGACAAGAACTCTGGAGAGGTGAGAGAGAGAGACGAATAAATGCAGATGAGAGACGCACGAGAGCGACAGATCGTGAGTGTGAGAGGATGAGGAGATGATGGGATGATCTCTTTAGAGGCTTTAGTCTCAGGAACAGACGCTTACAGGACCTGATAGAACACACGAAGTGCGCAAAAGCTGTCTTCTGAAAACAAATATTTCTGAAAACAGAGTCATTGTCGATTATGACTTGAATCACACATGAAATAAACCTGTGCATTTAAAATCATATAGGATAATTCTGTTATGCATAAAGGAAATTAAGCCTATTTTACATTCATTGTAACAGCTGTCAGATTGTTTCATTCTCATAAAAATAAGCTTCATTTTCTTAATTTAATATATATATAAATATATATTGATAATAATATATAATATTGCATTAAATTATATATAATAGTAATATGCTCAAATATCTATGATAATCTTTTATATATTTAATTTATTTTTTCTTTTGGTTTTGAGGGCAGTTTTTGGCTAATGATCTTTGGCTCATAATGATCAGTTACTGACAACTAATGATTTTTGTGTGTGTGTGTGTGTGTGTGTTCAGCAGTGTCGTACTGTAAAGATCCAGCTGGGTGATGTGAGTTTCTCGATGGAGTTTCGTCTCACCATTAACTCTCGCGCCTCAGACCTGATGTCACAGTTTTATAAAGAACTGCACGCTTCTGATAACGGCAGAGGTCTCCTGAAACGGTATGAACACACACACACACACACAAACACACTCGCATGCACATACTCATGCTCACACACACATATACACACACACACACACTCACACACACACTCACACACACTTACTCACATGCACACACAAACACTCTTGCATGCACACACACACTCATGCACACACACACATATACACATGCACACTCACACACACACTCTCATGCACACACACACACAAACACTCACATACACACAAACACACACGTACACACACACACACTGATACACACACTCACTCACACACATATACACATGCGCACACACACACACACACACACACACAACAAACACTCACGTACACACACTCACACTGATACACACACTCACACACACACATATACACATACGCGCACACACCACACACACACACACACACACACAAACACTCACGTACACACAATCACACTGATACACACACTCACTCACACACACATACACATGCGCGCACACACACACACACACACAAACACTCACATACACACAATCACACTGATACACACACTCACTCTTACACACATACACATATACACATGCACACACACACACTCACGTACACACAATCACACTGATTCACTCTCACACACACACACACACACACATATACACATGCACACTCACACACACACACTCACACACACCAAACACTCACGTACACACAATCACACTGATACACACACTCACTCACACACACTCACGTACACACACACATATACACATGCACACTCACACACACTCTTGCACACACATGCACACACACTCACTCACACGCACGCACACTCACACACACACAAAATAAAATACTTTGGTACAATTAATTTTTTTAATCTTTCCCTCACACAGAAATGGTTCAACAACCTACCCAGACTGTGCCATCTATGAAGTTGGTGGAAACATCGGTAAGTTTTTATTTTTGTTTTTTGCCAAAATGTATCAATAAACAACAAATGTGACAAAACAAGATCTTTTACAAACCCAAAAAAATCTCAAATGCATATATGAGAATATCGTGGTGTTCGTTTCATATGATGACCATCAACAGGAAAACAGTACTATAATATTAATATCATATGTGTCAACTCTCTGGGATTGTTTGTTATATATAAATTCATGTTTCTGTTTCCCACAGTTTCCAGGTTGATTTAGCTGCATTTAAATAATACTTTTGTCAATACTATATATTTTAAGCCATACATGTATATTTGTAATTCATGGCTCAGGTGAACATCGTTTGGATCCAGAGACTCATTTGTTTGACTTGTACAACAACAACCCCAGCGGTGAATGGATCATCAAACTGAGATCGGCCAGCAGAGGGCAGTAGAGACACACCAGCAGACAAACACCCTCCTTTAGATAGAAACCAGGAGACCTTTGACCCTTGAGGGGAACTAGAGCATCTGTGAATGAATGAAAGCGCTGGTGTTTCTCAGGTATGAACACTGCCTCACGAGAAGCTTTGAGATCGTCCTCTGACGCCGGTGCCGCACCGCTAATGATGTCGTGAAGCTGGACTTCTGCGTTTTATTTGGACACTTTTGTTGTTGTGATGTCATGGTTTGATGCTGAACGACCGCTTGAGATTTGATGCAGTTATTGCGTCCATGTTTGGGATTATTTATTAAGCTCCAGCGCACAGCTGTGTTTGTAGATGTGATGAATGAATGTGCTGTACAGATCTGATGCCTCTCAGTATTAAACACATGAAGGTTCCTCGGAGCTCTTCTGACTACAGGACAGCTTCTGGACGCAAAGCTCTGGTTTTCTCTTTTGTCAGCTTTACGTTTTATTGATCTGAATTATTACCTTCAGCACTTCATTTAAATATGTTACTGTACTGTATTGAAGCACCTTCCAAACTTTTCGAGAACTCTTTATCTCTCTGTATTTCCTTTGACTCAAACCTGATGTTTATATGGAAGCTTGAAAAAAAAAAAGTTAATTGCAACTTTTTATCTGACTTTACTTCTATTTCTCTTTAATTCTATTTCTTCTGACTCTATTTCTCACAACTTTGAGTTTATATCTGGCAGTTTATAACTTGCAGTTTCAAAAAAGTCAGAATTGTTATTAATAAATTTGCAATTACCAGGAAAAAAAATCAGAATTGCGATTTAAAAACTACCAGTTAAGAGAAAAAGTCAGAATTATTTATATTATTTATAAACTTGCAATTGTAATAAAAAAATTCCAAATTGAGATTTATAAACTCACAATTGCAAGAAAAAGTCAGAATTACGAGAAAGTCAGAATTGTGATTTAGAATTTCACAATTACGAGAAAAATGTCAGAATAACGTTTTATAAACTCGGAATTGCAGAAAAAGTCAGAATTGCGGTTTATAAACTCGTAATTGCGAAAAAAATAAGAATTGCGATTTATAAACTCGTAATTGTGAGGAAAAAGTCAGAATTGCAATTTATAAATTCGCAATTACGAGAAAAAAGTCAGAATTACAAGAAAGTCAGAATTGCATTTTATAAATTCACAATTACGAGAAAAAATTCAGAATAGCAAATTATAAACTCGCAGTTGCGAAAAAAGTCAGAATTGTGATTTATAAATTCGCAATTACGAGAAAAATGTCAAAATTGTAAATTATAAACTCGCAGTTGCGAATAAAGTCAGAATTACAATTTATAAACTCACAATTGCAAGAAAAAGTCAGAATTATGAGAAAGTCAAATTGTGATTTAGAATTTCACAATTACGAGAAAAATGTCAGAATTGCGGTTTATAAACTCGGAATTGCGAGAAAAAGTCAGAATTGCGGTTTATAAACTCGTAATTGCGAAAAAAATAAGAATTGCGATTTATAAACTCGTAATTGTGAGAAAAAGTCAGAATTACGAGAAAGTCAGAATTGCATTTTATAAATTCACAATTACGAGAAAAAAATTCAGAATAGCAAATTATAAACTCGCAGTTGCGAAAAAAGTCAGAATTGTGATTTATAAATTCGCAATTACGAGAAAAATGTCAAAATTGTAAATTATAAACTCGCAGTTGCGAATAAAGTCAGAATTACAATTTATAAACTCGCAATTGCAAGAAAAAGTCAGAATTACGAGAAAGTCAGAATTGTGATTTAGAATTTCACAATTACGAGAAAAATGTCAGAATAGCGTTTTATAAAACTCGGAATTGCGGAAAAAGTCAGAATTGCGTTTATAAACTCGTAATTGCAAAAAAAATAAGAATTGCGATTTATAAACTCGTAATTGTGAGGAAAAAGTCAGAATTGCAATTTATAAATTCACAATTACGAGAAAAAATTCAGAATAGCAAATTATAAACTCGCAGTTGCGAAAAAAGTCAGAATTGTGATTTATAAATTCGCAATTACGAGAAAAATGTCAAAATTGTAAATTATAAACTCGCAGTTGCGAATAAAGTCAGAATTACAATTTATAAACTCACAATTGCAAGAAAAAGTCAGAATTATGAGAAAGTCAGAATTGTGATTTAGAATTTCACAATTACGAGAAAAATGTCAGAATTGCGTTTTATAAACTCGGAATTGCGAGAAGAAGTCAGAATTGTAAATTATAAACTCGCAGTTGCGAATAAAGTCAGAATTACAATTTATAAACTCGCAATTGTGAGAAAAAGTCAGAATTGCGATTTATAAACTCAGAATTGCGAGAAAAAGTCAGAATTACAATTTATAAACTCACAATTGCGAGAAAACGTCAGAATTGTGATTTATAAACTCAGAATTGCGAGAAAAAGTCAGAATTACAATTTATAAACTCGCAATTGCGAGAAAACGTCAGAATTGCAATTTATAAACTCAGAATTGCGAAAAAAAAGTCAGAATTGCGATTTATAAACTCAGAATTACGAGAAAAAGTCAGAATTGCAAATTATAAACTTTATAATTGCCTTTTTCTTTAGTATTCTGTGTTGGAAACAAGCTTCCACATGTTCGCACACATTCAGACAGTATTGTGCATTATGCCATTTGTCATTGCAGCAGCTCATATCGTCCTGTCAGTGTTAGTGAGATCATGCTGTGTAATAGTGAAGAACATCCATCACACACTGTCGTCCTGCTCGACAAACATTCACAATTTTATCGTCTTTGAGAACATTATGTTTTCGAGTCGTTATGTTCATCTGTCGCACTGTCATAATGAGGATGATCTGAAACTCAAATTAAAGCCACATGGCGTCTCTCTGCGCACTTGATGATGAGCACTTGAGAAATATTACTAGTCTAATGATGAAATATATTGTTCTAAACAAACTAGAGTTTTGCATTTTCTAAAGATGCAAAACTCTAGACAGGAAGAAACGACCTGGCAACCGCATAGCAACATGAATGGATTGTGTTTCCCAGAATCGTAAGCTCAAGTACATTGGTGCCATTGAGGCTTACGATGCTTTTGAGAAATGCTGCTCTGAGTGTTTTTAGCACATTGCTATTGGGTTGCTAGGGTGTTGTGGGTGGTTGCTAGGGTGTTGCTATGCTATGTGAAATTATATATATGTGTTTCATTTTCCTCCAATGTGTCTGTGGGAATTTTTCATGGTGAAAATGGTGCGTCAGATCACTTAGTAAAGTAACAGCACACTCTCCTCAACAAACAGCGAATGTTCTCAGAACGTTCTGGCAAGGTTCTCTCAAAGTTATGAGCAAACGTTCTTCCAGTAACGTTAATAGAACGTTCGTTCAAAGTCATCTGGTTTTTAATAATGTTCTCAAAACGTTAGCAAAAAAAAAAAAAAAACGTTATTTATACATCGTTCATGGAGTGCTTTTTCTGAAATGTTTTAGTTTGACGTTCATCTAACGTTTTTTAAATGTGACAGCTTACGTTGAGAGAACGTTCAAAAGTAACATTCCCATAATTTTTAAAGAACAATCAAATGGAATGTTTGCATTTTTAAAAAACTGAATGTTTCGAACATTCAGAAATAATGTTTTCATAACCTAATGTGAACGTTAGCAGGGACAAAGACTCATAAAAAGTCAAAGTTATGACTTAGAATGTCATAAAAAATACATATTTTTATCTCATAATTTTGATTTATGACAGATATTTGAATTTATATCATAATTATGACTTGTACTTTTTATCTCATAATTTTGACTATTTAATCTCATAATTATGACTTTGTTTCAATTTTGACTTTGTCATAATTTTGACATTTTATCTCATAATTTTGATTTTTTTAATCTCATAATTATGACTGTCAATTTTCACTTTTTTTAACATAATTTTGAATTCTTATATGTATGAATTTTTTTATCTCATAATTTCTCATAATTATGACTGTCAATTTTGACTTTTTGTCATAATTTTAACTTTTTTTCCTCATGATTATGAATTTTTAATCTCATAATTTCAATTTTTTATCTAGCAATTTTGACTTTTTAATCTCAAAATTACGACTTAATATTTCATAATTTTGACTTTATGACTCATAATTTCTAATTTTCACCTCATAATTTCGATTTTTTTAATCTCATAATTATGACTGTCAATTGACTATGACTTTTTGTCATAATTTTGACTTTTTATCTCATGATTGACTTTATCTCATTATGACTTAATGTCATTATTTTGACTCTACTATCTCATAATTTGGATTTTTTAATCTCAAAATTATGACTGTCAATTTGACTTTTTGTTATAATTTTGATTTTTTTATCTCATAATTTGGACTTTTTCATCTCAAAATTGACTTAATACTTAAGAATTTTGACTTTTTAATAATTGACTGTCAATTTTGACTTTCTGTTATAATTTTGACTTTTTTTCTCATAATTATGAATTTTTTATCTCATAATTTCGATTTTTTTATCTAATAATTTTGATTTTTGAATCTCAAAATGATGACTTAATATTTCATAATTTCGATGTTTTAATCTCATAACTATGTTTGTCTATTTTCACTTTTTGTCATAATTTTGACTTTATATCGTAATTATGACTTGTAATTTCTAGTTTTCACCTCATAATTTTGACTTTTTAATCTCATAATTATGACTTTGTGTCAATTTTCACCGTCATAATTTTGAAATATAATGTTCACATAGCCACATTTTTAAAACATAAAAAAAAAAAAAAAAAGCTGGATGTTTTGAACGTTGAGAGAACATTGAGAAGTAATGTTTTCATAACCTAATGTGAACGTTAGCAGAACGTTCTCAGAAGATGTTTGTGTGAGGCAGGTCATCATGAAGCACGCTGTGTCGTATGTCACAGTTGGTTGGTCAGGGACAAAGACTGAAGAAGGATGTTCTGTCAGCAGTAATAATCAGATGTAGGTCAGCGCTGAAGCCCGCGGAGCCGCGCCGACACTGACGCCCGCGGCCAACACATGGAGCACTTCCCATGAGCACACAAACACTCACACACTGAATACATGTGCAAACATTACAAACAGTCTCTCGCTGTTTGTTTGTCAGTCACATGAACACTATTTCATCATTCTCTGAACGGACGGTGTTTGTATAATCAGTATTTCTCTGTTGTATCACTGCACTGCTGAAAGTGCTGTCGTTCACAGTATCTCTGTCTTGATTTTCAGCACAGCGTTCTTAAATCAGGAATTTTGTACTGAAAACAAGACAAAGACACTGAGGAAGAACATCAGTTCTGCATGTGAAGGATTTTGAATTTAATGCTTGTATTTGTGACTGCGGTAAACTTTTGTAAACAGATTTGTATTCATGATGTAATAAACTGACTTTGAATGTGTTTGAGTTCTGCTCTGACGTGACTGTGTGTGTGTGTGTGTGTGTGTGTGTGTGTGTGTGTTGTGTGTGAATGGTGGATTGACGGCCGTCCTGTGTCCATTATCTCTGTCAAATGTGCTGTGAAATGACCAGAGCAGCACATCAACACTATCAGTGGCGGGCAGCGGTGTATTGATCAGCCGTATCTCTCGCTCATCCGCTGCGCTCTGATCAGATCATTCCTCACATGCAGTTTCAGGGACGAGTGTGTTTATTTGTTCATTACTGATAAACACACTACATGCATTTCAGATCTATGGATCCCATTTACACCACATTAAAAAATCATGCTTTTCTAAATCATAATTGTGACATTAAATTAAATTTTGACATCAAAAGTAAAAATTATTACATAATTATGGAATACTAAGTCATAAATTAGTTAGTATCTCATAATTATGACTTGGTATGTCATCATTTTGGCTTTCTCTTGTAATTTCAATTCATAATTATGACATACTAAGTCATAACTTTTACTTTTTGGTCCGGTTTCACAGACAGGGTTTAGCCTAAACCTGGATTAGGCTTCAGTTAAATAAGGGCATTTAAGAAGCTTTTATAAACATTCATTAGAAAAAAAACATCACTGGTGTGCATCATATTTTAAGATCTGTCAGTGCAAGTTACTTTGAGGTAAAACAGCTCAAACATGCATTTAAGTCCAGTACTAGCTTAAGCCTGGTCTGTGAAACCAGGGGTGTATGTCATAATTTCATCTTTTTAAGTCATAATTTCGAGTTTGATTTATGACAGATTTTTGAATTTGTATCATAATTATGACTGTCAATTTTGAATTTGTCATAATTTTGACTTTTTATCTCATAATTATGACGTGATGTCATAATTTGTACCTTTTATCTCATAATTATGACTTAATGTCATAATTTTGACTTATCTCATAATTGACTTTTTAATCTCATAATTATGACTTAATGTCATAATTTCGACTCTACTATCTCAATTGACTTTTTATCTCATAATTGACTTAATGTCATAATTTCGACTCTACTATCTCATAATTGACTTTTTAATCTCATAATTATGACTTAATGTCATAATTTCGACTCTACTATCTCATAATTGTGGCTTTTTAATCTCATAATTATGACTTAATATTTCATAATTTTGACTTTTTTATCTCAATTATGACATTTCATAATTTTAACTTTTTATCTCATAATTATGACGTGATATGTAAATTTTTACCTTTTATCTCATAAGTATGACTGTCATAATTTTGACTTTTTATCTCATAATTATGACTGTCAATTTTGAATTTGTCATAATTTTGACTTTTTAATCTCATAATTATGACTTAATGTCATAATTTCGACTCTACTATCTCATTTTGACTTTTTAATTCTTATAATTGACTTAATATTTCATAATTTTGACTGTTTATCTTAATTATGACTGTCAATTTACTTTGTCATAATTTTGACTTTTTATCTCATAATTGACTTTTTAATCTCATAATGACTTAGTCATAATTTTGACTCTACTATCTCATAATTTTGCCTTTTTAAACTCATAATTATGACATATTTCATAATTTTAACTTTTTAATCTCAAAATTTTGATTTTTTTTAATCTTGTATTATAACTTAATATTCATCATTTGTACTTTTTGTCAATTTTGACATTTTATCTCATAATTATGGCTTGGTATGTCATGTCAATTTTGACTTTTTATTCTTATAATGATGACTTTGAATAACATCATTTTGACATCTTTTGTCAATTTTGACTTTTTCCTCATAATTATGACATAAAAAGTAAAAATTATGACATACAAAGTCAAAACTGATGTAAATTCATATGTATGAGTTAGTATGTCATAATTTCTACTTTTTATATCATAATTTTGACTTTTTATTTCATAATTAAAATTGACCAAACATGATTGTGGTGGAAATGTGCTTCCATGTGGCGTGTTCCTGTCTGGATGAAGAGGTACAGCAGGTACATGAGCAGATCACATGACTGTGAGAGAGAATTAAAAACACAAAAATCCTGTCAGAAACGCTGCTGGTGAAAGATGGCGCTCCATTATGAGGGCATGATGTGTGTGTGTGTGTAATGGAGTGTGTCTCGCCGCAGCTGATGGACGGATGAGGAGGGACGAGCGACGGGAGGCAGCGAGACATGAACGGATGAAGAAGGCCGACTGTTTCTGGCCTTTGGTTCTCGTGTCATTTTGTGAATAAGTGTAATTGCGGGTGATTAGCAATCAGAGTCTTTGTGCGACGGCGTCCCCTCCACCAATCACCGCAGGGTTCAGATTGACCCCGTCACATGACCCGCTGTTAGAGGGCCACTTTACCACTTTTGCTGTAATTTTTGTGCACGTGCTGCATTGAGATGACCTTCCCTTTGTGTTCTGCCAAATCACGCTGAACGTTCTCGATCAACAGAGAGACAGAAACCGAATACTGCTGAAGCACACAAACAGCTGTATGAACAGAACAAGCTTGAATGCAAATGCTGGATTGACTGACGTGTCTGTGTAGATGCAGGAGATGGAGAGAGAGACAGCTGTGAGACAGACATACAGTCCTGCAGCGTCTCCTCCTGCGCTCTCCGCAGCCGCTCGCACGAGTCAAATTCTTCCGTTTATCAGTAGAATCCAGACCTCGCGTTGCTTAGCAACATGTCATGGATCATTCAGCTGCTGTTCCCTAGATTTTTCCTGCTGTATGTGTGTGTGTGTGTGTGTGTGTCAGTGTGTGTGTGTGTGTGTGTGTGTGTGTGTGTGTGAGTGAGTGAGTGAGTGTGTGTATTTGCATGAGTGTGTGTCTGTGTGTGTGAGTGAGTGTGTGTGTGTGTTTTTGTTTGCATGTGTGTGTGTGTCTGTGTGAGTGAGTGAGTGTGTGTGTGTTTTGTTTGGTTGTGTCTGTCTGTGTGTGTGTGTGCGTGTGTTTGTTTGCATGAGTGTGTGTGTGTGTGTGTGTGTGTGTGTCTGTGCTTTTGTTTATATTACATTGTGGGGACCAAATGTCCCCATGATGTAATATAAACCTGAGTTCACCTACATCGTGGGGACCAGCCAGCGGTCCCCACAATGTAAATGGGTTTATAAATCATATAGAATGAGTTTTTGTGAAAAAGTAAAAGTTTGCACAGTTTCCTGTGAGGGTTAGGTTTAGGGGTAGGGGCAGGGTAGGGGGATAGAATGTACAGTTTGTTCAGTGTAAAATGCATTGAAGTCTATGGAAAGTCCCCACAATTCACAAAAACAAACATGTGTGTGTGTGTGTGTGTTTGTTTGCGTATGTGTCTGTGTGTGTCTGTGTGTGTGAGTGAGTGTGTGTGTGTGTGTGTTTTTTGTGTGTGTGTCTGTGTGTGTGAGTGAGTGAGTGAGTGTTTGTTTGCAGAGTGTGTCTGTGTGTGTGAGTGTGTGTGTGTGTGTTTGTTTGCGTGAGTGTGTGTGTGTGTGTGTGTGTGGTGTGTGGTTCAGGTATACCCTACGTTATGAGGACAAAATATCCCCGCAATAATGGCACTCTCTCACACACACACACACACACACTCATGCAAACTCATTCACTCACTCACTCACGCACACTCTCACACACACACTGACACACACACTCATGCAAACACACACACTCACACAACACACAACACACTCATGCAAACAACACACACACTCACACACACACACACACACACACACACACACACACACACACACACACACACACCACACACGCACTCATGCAAACTCACACACACACACACACACACACACACATGTTTGTTTTTGTGAATTGTGGGGACTTTCCATAGACTTCAATGCATTTTACACTGAACAAACTGTACATTCTATCCCCCTACCCTGCCCCTACCCCTAAACCTAACCCTCACAGGAAACTGTGCAAACTTTTACTTTTCACAAAACTCATTCTATATGATTTATAAACCCATTTACATTGTGGGGACCGCTGGCTGGTCCCCACGATGTAGGTGAACTCAGGTTTATATTACATCATGGGGACATTTGGTCCCCACAATGTAATATAAACAAAAGCACAGACACACACTCATGCAAACACACACACACACACACACACACACAACACACACTCATGCAAACAACACACTCACACACTCACTCTCACACACAACACTCACACAAACACACTCACACAAACACTCACACTCACAAACACACACTCACACAAACACACTCACTCACTCACAAACACACACTCACACAGACACACGCAAACAAACACACACACACACACACACACACACACACAGAGAGCATGACTCAGTGTCTCTAAAGGCCTCATAGGGAATCAATTATCATGCTAATGAAGGATGCAGCGCGGCTCCGAACACTATCTGACATGCAGCAGGAGCAGGACGGCTCCGATCCCATCAAAGACCTTCAAAGATATTCAAATCACAGTTTAATCCAGCGGAGGAAATGAGTTAGATTAAAATAAAAGCCCTTTCCACATGCAAATACAAGCATTAATATAATCATTTATAAACAATTCCCACCGTATAATAACTAAATTAAAGATTGACAGATAGAGAAACAAACAGCAAAGGTAAAAATGTCATGATTGGCAGAGAAACCCTCTTCATTGAGTCTTTTGTAACGAGGCCATTGAAAAACAGTGGCACGCGCTCGTTCTTTGATTCGCTGCTGTCCAATCAGACGGCGGCTCGCTGGAGATGTTTGCCCAACTCGAGTACACCTGTCTGATGAATGCATTAACTATCAGAGCGTCTGATGAAAGCAGCGCTGCTGTTCACAGAGACTGAGAATCAAGACAACAACCGTCTGATGCAGCTTCCCTGCCACTGCAGCTGAATTATGGGTAAACCAGACGAACAAGGGCACGTGTTGCCGGGGACGTCCCAGAATTCCTGCCGTAAATTTGTGCAAAGCTGGGAAGTGGCTCTGTCGGCCCACACACACAAACAACATCACCGCGGGCCATCACGAGCTCGGCCTGCTCCTCTCCTCCTTTGTTCTTGACACACACACACACACACACACACACACACACACACAGCTGTGGGCTCAGAGTCAATGGATGATATGATTGTAGATGTCACTGTGACCCAGAAGGCCTCAGAACTAGTTCCTCTCTGAGCAGCTCTTCACGCATTTATGCTTTTCTCTAATATTTTCATTGCACACATCATACTTAAATATGAATATCTTATTTTAATAATTTTGTATTTTTTATCTGTAATGCAGTATTGCATATAATGTTTTGTACTGACCATATTTTTTTTGTAATTGTATTATTTTAAATATTTAATTTTTTTATTATTTTAAATTATTTTTGACATTAATGAAATTAGAATTTATGGATCTCTGCTCTCTTCATCTGTATATATTTTAATGATTTTACATTATCATCTGTAAAGCAAAATTTACCGAGCATTTTGTGTATAACTGTATTTAATAATTAACATTTTTCCTATAATTTTATTATTATTTTAAATATTTTTTAAAATTATTTTAAATTTGACTTATTTTATGCAAATATATAGATTTACTTGATCTTCACATTATAATAATATTTTGATCATTTTGAATATTACAATCATATTTAAATAAATCTATAATATTTTAATAATTTTACATTTTCATCTGTAAACAATATTGCCTAGCATTTTGTTTAACTGTATTTAATCATTAATAATATATTTTTTGCATAATTTTTATTATTATTTCAAATATTTAATTTTTTGAATTTTAAATATTTGACATTTTATGCAATTTTTTTTTTTTTAGATTTACTTGATTTTCACATTATAATAATATTTTGATGAGTTTTATAACAGGCTATCATTTTGAATATTATAATCATATTCATGATATAATGATCATATTAAAATGATTTTAAGATATTATATAAATATTATATTTATAAAATATGATAAAATATAATATTTACATTTTCATCTGTACAGCAATATTGCCTAGCATTTTTTTAACTGTACTGAACAATTAATAGTTTTTTGCATAATTTCATTATTATTTTAAATATTTTACTTATTTTATGCAAATATAATGTAGATTTACTTGATGATTTTCACATTATAATAATATTTTGATCAATTTGAATATTACTTCATATTCATGTTTAAATATGAAATCTATCATTTTAAATATCATATTTTAATGATTTTACATTATCATCTGTAAAGTATATTGCCCAGCATTTTGTGTTTTAACTAATTAATAATATTTTCCTTATAATTTTATATATTTTTATTATTTTAAATATGTGACTTATTTTCTGCAAATATAATTTATAGATTAAATGTAATGATTTTACATTATCATCTGTAATCCAGTATTGCCTGGGATTTTTTTTAGAATTTAGAATTCTAGTTCTAGAATGTTTTTGTTTAAACTGTCATGCTTGATTATGAACTGATGAATTTATTTGTTCATTTTCACATCTCTCTCTTTGTCTAATGCTGTACGAAACAGTTTGTCTGATTCTTTTTTCTGAATAATTCGTCTAAAATTCCTCATGTGTAAGACAGACAGACAGGCTTTCTCTCATGTTTTCAATTGGTCTCTTTCTCTGGATTTCTGTCGTTCTCTCCGCCCGTCTCCTGCCCTTATTTCTGCCACCCAATTACCGTGACCATGGCAACTATCTTGGAGTACGGCCCACAGACGCTTTGAGCATTAGCAGTTTACTGCCCGTCTCTCTCTCACAGAAGTCATTCTCCATTGAGGTCCAAAGCTAAATAGATAACCATGGCAACCAATTTGCAGTAATATCAATAATAGTGTGTATTAGAGGCCACTGAAATTATCTGTGTTTTGCCTTTTCATGCTCAGACTGAACAATCCGCGACCCGCTGAGTGTCTCTCTCTCTGCTCAGTGTTTCCTGTCTTTCTGCATGTCTCATATGAGAGTGAGACATACATCACAATACGGAGGAAAAGACCAGCACAACTTCCCTTTTATGACGACTTTAAGTGGTGAAATGTCTTTAAATGATAAAACCTGTCAGGGAAAATCTGGATACATCAGAGAATATTCTAGTCATGCAAATTTATTCAATTAAAACCCATTTTCTTTATTCTTGTTTTTCTCAGCTCTACAGTGTTTCATCAGCTTCATTGCTCTTGTCTGGAGCAGTGTTCAGCCAGTGTTGATCTTTTTGACGCCAATATAAAGCTGAAATATATCACATAACACTATTTAATTGAAAGATATTAAAAATACATACGTATTCTTTGTCTGTATGTTTGTCTGTCTGTCTGTTTGTTTTTCTTGTTTGTGTCTGTCTGTCTATCTATCTGTATGTATGTTTGTCTTTTTGTCTGTTCGTCTGTTTGTGTCTTTCTATCTGTCTGTTTTTCTGTCTGTATTTGTCTGTCTGTCCGTTTGTCTTTCTTTCTTTCTTTCTTTCTTTCTTTCTTTCTTTCTTTCTTTCTTTCTTTCTTTCTTTCTGTCTTTCTGTCTGTCTGTTTCTGTATGTTTGTCTGTCTTGTTTGTTTGTTTGTCTGTCTGTCTGTCTGTCTGTCTATCTGTCTGTCTATGTCTTTGTTTGTTTGTTTGTTTGTTTGTCTGTCTATTTGTCTGACTGTCTGTCCTGCCTCTCAGACAGACAGACAGACAGACAAACAACAAACAAACAAACAGACAGACAGACCGACAAAAAAACAGACAAACAGACAGACAGAGAGTCTGTCTGTCTGTCTGTCTGTGTCTGTCTGTCTGTTTTCTGTTTTTTGTCTGTCTGTCTGTTTGTTTGTTTGTTTGTTTGTTTGTTTTGTTTGTTTGTTTGTTTGTTTGTTTGTTGTATGTATGTCTTGTCTGTCTGTCTGTCTGTCTGTCTGTCTTTCTGTTTGGTTGTTGTGTCTTCTGTTTGTTTGTCTGTCTGTCTGTCTGTCTGTGTCTGTCTGTCTGTCTGTCTGTCTGTCTGTCTGTCTGTCTGTCTGTCTGTTTGTCTGTCTGTCTGTTTGTTTATTTCTTTGTCTGTTTGTCTATTTGTCTGTCTGACTGTCTGTCTGCCTGCCTCTCAGACAGACAGACAGACAGAAACACAACAACAAACAAAACAAACAGACAGACAGAAACACAAACAGAAGACAGAGACTGACAAACAGACATACATACAGACAAACAAACAAACAAACAACAGACAGACAGACACAGACAGACAGACATACAAACAAACAAACAAACAAACAGACAGACAGACAGACAGACAGACAGACAGACAGACAAAAAGACAGACAGACAAACAGAGAGACAGATAGTCTGTCTGTCTATTTGTCTGTCTGTATATGTCTTGTCTTTGTTTGTCTGACTGTATGTTTGTCTAGACAGACAGACAGACTGACAGACAACAACAAACAACAAACAAACAAACAAACAAACAACAAACAAACAACAACACAGACAGACAGACAGACAGACAGAGACAGAGAGTCTGTCTGTCTATTTGTCTGTATTATATGTCTTTGTTTGTCTGTCTGTCTGTATTTTGTCTGACTGTCTGTCTGCCTGACAGACAGACAGACAGACAGACAGACAGACAAACAGACAAACAAACAAACAAACAAACAAACAAACAAACAAACAAACAAACAAACAACAACAACAAACAGACAGACAGACAGACAGACAGAGACAGAGAGTCTGTCTGTCTATTTGTCTGTCTGTATATGTCTTTGTTTGTCTGTCTGTATGTTTGTCTGACTGTCTGTCTGCCTGCCTCTCAGACAGGACAGACAGACAGACAAAAACAAACAAACAAACAAACAAACAAACAAACAGACAGACAGACAGAGACAGAGAGTCTGTCTGTCTATTTGTCTGTTTGTTTGTCTGTCTGTCTGTATGTATGTTTGTCTGTTTGTTTATTTATTTTTGTTTGTCTGTCTCTCTGTCTGTATGTCTATTTGTCTGACTCTCTGTCTGTCTGCCTGCCTGTCTCTCAGACAGACAGACAGACAGACAGACAGACATACAGACAGACAGAGAGACAGACAAACAAACAAACAAACAAACAAACAAACAGACCTACAAAAAAGACAGACAAACAAATAGAGAGTCTGTCTGTTTTTTGTCTGTCTGTCTGTGTTTGTTTGTCTGTTTGTCTGTCTATCTGTCACACTCAGACACACACACACACACACACACACACACACACACACACACACACACACACACACACACACTCACACTCACACTCACACTCTGCTCTTCTGGTTGATTTAGCAGCACACTGAGCAGTTTATTTCAGCAGAATTCAACCAAAAGTCTCTCTTCAGGGGGTGGAAATCTGAACCAGACGCCTGCTTCACCTGATTTTGATGTGCAACACGCACATAGACACACACCGCTTCTCAGTGTAAATAACATTGGCTCTTTAAACTCTTTTTATCATCACATCCTCAGACACACTAGAGCTCATCATGTTTGTTCAACCTGTCTGACATTTACCCACAGTTAACCATAAGCCCTTTACCATCACAGACACACATCGACTCTAGAGATTCGTCTTCCTCACCGACACTGTTCAGAGATACAGGTCATTATATGAATCAATATCTAATACCCTGAAAACTCCCATTCAAACAAGACTAAAGCCAAATGCAAATGTAATTAATCATAAATAACAAAGGGTCAAGTATTTCACAGAGAACAGGATTAGAGATTGTTTGTGATGTCTGAGAGGACGGAGGGTCAGCAGCACATTCACAGCTGTTAATAGAGCCGAGAGCTGTTCTCACCTCACAGACTCACAGACAGATTTATGCTGCTTCCTTCTCTGACTGAACTGCAGCTGTAGTGGCAGATAAAAATTGCACCTTTCAGAAGTGATTATCTGTGATCAAGTGAGAGGGGTTGAGGCATGATAACAGAGTGTGTGTGTGTGGTGTGTGTGGTGTGTGTGTGTGTGTGTGTGTGTGTGTGTGTGTGTGTGTGTTCCTGACACTCAGACTGAAATCAAAGGAAAGTCACAATTATCCCTCCATTACTGTTACAGCAGAACACAAAGAACACACCGAGAGAAAGATGGACAAAAACAGCATAAGAGAGGAATGGATTAAAAAATGAAAATCATTTACTGTCCCTCATGTCATTGTGATGATGACAGAACTTTCATTTATGGCTGAATTATTCCTTTGAACAGTCAAAAACAAAATGTATGAAATATATACACTAATGTTTAGAATAAAGAAACAGAAATGTTTCTTGAGCAGCAAATCAGCATAATTACACTCTAAAAATATTGTGTTGGCTCTAAAAAAAACATATTACCGCCACAAGCATAGATTTTTTTTGAGTTACAATAACTTTGGGTGAATTTAATAATTTATAAATCAAGGGAACAAATTAGTAAATCGTGCACACTATTTAGCAAATCGAGGGAACGGAATAGTAAATGGCACATTTAGCAAAACGAAATAGTAATCGTGCGCACTATTCGCAAGCAATCGATACTAAATAGTACTTCGTGCACACTATTTAGCAAATCGAACGAAATAGTACTTCGTGCGCACTATTTAGCAAATAGTAAATGGGCGCACTAGCAAAAACAAATAGTAGGTGCCACTATTTAGCAAATCGAGGGGTGTGCACTTTTAGCAAATCGAGGGAACGAAATAGTAAATGGTGTGCACTTTTTAGCAATCGTAGTAGTGCGCACTTTTTAGCAAATTAGTAAATCGTGCGGGCAATCGAGGGAACGAAATAGTAAATCGTGCGCTCTATTTAGCAAATCGAGGGAACGGAATAGTAAACGAAATAAAATTTAGCAAATCGCGCTCTATTTAGCAAAAGGGAACGAAATAGTAAATCGTGCGCACTAGCAAATCGAGTAGTAAATCGTGCGCACTACAAAACGGAATACTAAATCGTGCGCTCTATTTAGCAAATCAAGGGACGAAATAGTAATCGTGCGCACTAGCAAATCGAGGGAACGGAATAGTACTTCGTGCACACTATTTAGCAAATCGAGGGAACGAAATAGTAAATCGTGCGCTCTAGCAAATCAACGGAATAGTACTTCGTGCGCACTATTTAGCAAATCGAGGGAACAAAATAGTAAATGGTGCGCACTTTTTAGCAAATCGAGGGAACGAAATAGTAAATTGTGCGCACTATTTAGCAAATCAAGGGAACGAAATAGTAAATCGTGCGCACTAGCAAATCGAGGGAACGGAATAGTACTTCGTGCACACTATTTAGCAAATCGAGGGAACGAAATAGTAAATCGTGCACTCTAGCAAATCGAGGGAACGGAATAGTACTTCGTGCGCACTATTTAGCAAATCGGGGAACGAAATAGTAAATGGTGCGCACTATTTAGCAAATCGAGGGAACAAAAAGTAATGGTGTGCACTTTTTAGCAAATCGAGGGAACGAAATAGTAAATCGTGCGCTCTATTTAGCAAATCGAGGGAACGAAATAGTAAATGGTGCGCACTATTTAGCAAATCGAGGGAACGAAATAGTAAATCGTGCGCTCTATTTAGCAATCGCGATTTAGCAAATCGAGGGAACGAAATAGTAAATGGTGCGCACTTTTTAGCAAATCGAGGGAACGAAATAGTAAATCGTGCGCTCTATTTAGCAAATCGAGGGAACGAATAGTAAATCGCGCACTATTTAGCAAATCGAGGGAACGAAATAGTAAATCGTGCGCACTATTTAGCAAATCGAGGGAACGGAATAGTAAATCGTGCGCTCTATTTAGCAAATCGAGGGAACGAAATAGTACTTCGTGCGCACTATTTAGCAAATCGAGGGAACAAAATAGTAAATGGTGCGCACTTTTTAGCAAATCGAGGGAACGAAATAGTAAATCGTGCGCTCTATTTAGCAAATCGAGGGAACGAATAGTAAATCGTGCGCACTATTTAGCAAATCGATGGAACGAAATAGTAATCGTTATTTAGCAAATCGAGGGAACGGAATAGTAAATCGTGCACACATTTAGCAAATCGAGGGAACGAATAGTAAATCGTGCGCACTATTTAGCAAATCGAGGGAACGAAATAGTAAATCGTGCGCACTATTTAGCAAATCGAGGGAACGAAATAGTAATCGTGCGCACTATTTAGCACTCGAGGGAACGGAATAGTAACACTATTTGCAAATCGAGGAACGGAAAGTAATCGTGCGCACTAGCAATCGAGGAACAGAACTTCGTGCACACTATTTAGCAAATCGAGGGAACGAAATAGTAAATCGTGCACACTATTTAGCAAATCGAGGGAACGGAATAGTAAATCGTGCGCACTAGCAAATCGAGGGAACGGAATAGTAAATCGTGCGCACTATTTAGCAAATTGAGGAACGAATAGTAAATCGTGAGCTCTATTGCAAATCAAGGGAACGAAATAGTAAATCGTGCGCACTAGCAAATCGAGGGAACGGAATAGTACTTCGTGCACACTATTTAGCAAATCGAGGGAACGAAATAGTAAATCGTGCACACTATTTAGCAAATCGAGGGAACGAAATAGTAAACTATTTAGCAAATCGAGGAACGAAATAGTAAATCACTATTTAGCAACGAGGGAACGGAATAGTAAATCGTGCGCACTAGCAAATCGAGGGAACGAATAGTACTTCGTGCACACTATTTAGCAAATCGAGGGAACGGAATAGTAAATCGTGCGCACTAGCAAATCGAGGGAACGGAATAGTACTTCGTGCACACTATTTAGCAAATCGAGGGAACGAAATAGTAAATCGTGCACATTTAGCAATCGAGGGAACGAAAGTAAATCGTGCGCACTAGCAAATCGAGGGAACGATAGTAAATCGTGCGCACTATTTAGCAAATCGAGGGAACGAAATAGTAACGTGCGCCTATTTAGCAAATCGGGAACGAAATAGTAGTGTACACTATTTAGCAAATCGAGGGAACGAAATAGTAAATCGTGCGCACTATTTAGCAAATCGAGGGAACGAAATAGTACTTCGTGCGCACTATTTCGAGGAACGAATAGTAGTGCAATTTAGCAAATCGAGGGAACGAAATAGTGCGCATTAGCAATCGAGGGAACGAATAGTAACTATTAGCAAATCGAGGGAACGAAATAGTAAAGCAATCGAGGGAACGGAATAGTACTTCGTGCGCACTATAGCAAATCGGGGAACAAGGTGCGCACTTTTAGCAAATCGAGGAACGAAATAAATAGTAGTAATGGTGCACACTAAATTCGCACTTTTTAGCAAATCGAGGGAACGAAATAGTAAATCATTTTAGCAATCGTTAGTGCGCTCTATTTAGCAAATCGAGAGAACGACATATTTAGCAAATCGAGGGAACGAAATAGTAAATCGTGCGCACTATTTAGCAAATCGAGGGAACGAAATAGTAAATCATGCGCACTATTTAGCAAATCGAGGGAACTAAATAGTAAATGGTAGTAATAGTAATCCACTGCCTAATTTCCAAAGTTATCAAGACAATTTCATTGTTACTACAACTTAATTTTTTTTTTTTTTTTAAATCAATTAATGCAGAAATTTGAGTTTAAATTACAAGCAATGTTAAGTTGATGTAATGATCAACATTATTATGTCCACAGAACGAATGTTTGCACCTTAAAAATTTTAATTAAAACAATACATTTGAATTTTTAACTTGTAACCATGCATTTATTTAAGTTGTGGTAACAGGTCCCCTGAATTACTTTTTAGAGTGCAGAATGATTTCTGAAGGATCATGTGACACTGAAGACTGATGATGAATGATGTTGAAAATTCAGCTTTGATCACAGAAATAAATTATATTTTAATATATATTCACATAGAAAACAGATATTTTAAATTGTAATAATATTTCACAATTTTACTGTATTTTTTAATCAAATAATGCAGCTTTGGTGAGCAGAAGAGACTTCTTTCAAAAACATTAAAAATTAATTATTCAAAACATTAGTGTATATCAAATGTAACCATCTAAAACAATCTATATTTTTCACATCTAGAAATAAACAGCAGACATATTCTTTTGAATCACCACATTGCAAAAGCTGAACTGATAAAACATTTATTCGCATATATATTGTTTTCATGTAACCGAGTAGATGATTGAGGGACCCGTCCACAATGTCAGATAATGGCTAAAGACAAATGGACCATTTCCACAGCAAACAAAATGAATAGTCTTTGATTTTACAGCCTCACTGTGAGGAAACAATGGAACAATCTGAACTAAACTGAAAGGCAATCCTATAGGAAACATGTTTGCTTTTCTGCAATAATGCACATTTGTCATAAAGACTTTGTATTACACCACGCATTGTGATGTTTCAAAGAGAGGAATGTCTGCGTTTGGCTTTTAACAATTTATTCCATGCAGACAGAAAGTGGGCAGAAAAAGCGAGATCTGTCAAACAACACCATTATATTGACCTCATGATATCATGCTTCCATTTGTTACGCAGGTCAAAGCACAGCTGCCAGACACACTAACCTCCTGTCTAACCCTCCAAACTCTCCTGTAGACGGTCGTGGTCATGAAGAGCTGACGCACACGACACGCACTTGACCTCAGGTGAAAGGAAGCGGGTGTTTTAAAGGGCAGCGCGGGACTGCGGGGTGGAGCCCCGATGAACTGCTGCCAAACATGCTGAGAGAACAGAGACGCACCACCTGCAGCGACGCTACAGACGCACGACAGGAGACTCGGATCAGGAGCCATCTCAGTTCTTCTGCATCTTTTGAGAGACTGTGGGACATAGTGTAACTGCATCAGAGGGTTAAAGGATTAGTTCACTTCAGAATTCAAATTTCCTGATAATTTACTCACCCCCATGTCATCCAAGATGTTTATGTCTTTCTTTCTTCAGTCGAAAAGAAATTGAGGAAAACATTCCAGGATTTTTCTCCATATAGTGGACTTCACTGGGGTTCAACGGGTTGAAGGTCCAAATGTCAGTTTCAGTGCAGCTTCAAAGAGCTCTACATGATCCCAGACGAGGAATAAGAGTCTTATCTAGAGAAACCATCAGACATTTTCTAAAATAAATAAAAAATTTATATACTTTTTAACCACAAATGCTCATCTTGCGCCACGCATGACGTAATCATGTTGGAAAGGTCACGAGTGACGTAGGCGGAAGTACCGATCCAGTGTTTACAAAGCGAATGTGCAAAGATTAAGTCAAACAGCCTTTACAAAAAAAAGGGTTAAAAAGGAGTTAACACAGTACTTCCACCTACGTCACACGTGACCTTTCCAACATGATTACGTCATGCGTGGAGCATCACAGAGCAGTGCAAGACGAGCATTTGTGGATAAAAAATATATAATTTTTATTTTTTTTAGAAAATGAGCGATGGTTTCTCTAGATAAGACTCTTATTCCTCGTCTGGGATCATGTAGAGCTCTTTGAAGCTGCACTGAAACTGACATTTGGACCTTCAACCCGTTGAACCCCAGTGAAGTCCACTATATGGAGAAAAATCCTGGAATGTTTTCCTCAATTTCTTTTCGACTGAAGAAAGAAAGACATGAACATCTTGGATGACATGGGGGTGAGTAAATTATCAGGAAATTTGAATTTTTTTCTGAAGTGAACTAATCCTTTAACAGAGGAATTTGTGGAGAAAAACTTCCAAAAATTCCACCAATTAGAGGTGAGATGAACTCCTTAGCTCCGCCCACTCCCATTAAGCACTGTGAATGATGTAATCGAATCTATGCTCTCAAAATACTTAAATATTTGTATATATGCATATTTTGCAATAATTTAAAACACATTGTTTTCATACTGTATATATATTTAACATATATATTTTTATATTTCTCCATTTTAATGCAATTTATGCTATTTGCAGTGCTTCATGGGGTTGTAGTTCTTTCCCTCACTAAAACCGATACAGTAGGCCAACACAAAATAATTTTTTTTTGCTGCAAATCAAAGTTTGTAATGTTGTGATTCTCGTCACACCTGGTTGGCTTGGTTCATGACTTATAATGCTTTAACAAAGACAATTTTTGAAATCACTATGGGAGAAATGAATGGAAAAAATACTAATGCACTCTATAGGAAACAGAAGCCATCATGTGAGAGCTCACAGTGACTGCCGCCTCGGGGCTCGACTCTGATCCACACACACACACACACACACACACACACACACACACACACACCCGCTGAGTCAAACACATGTGTGCTCGTTATTGATGGTTTGAGCATTGGTGCGTTTACTGATGCCCTCAGGTATCGCCTTTGACCCTCTCCTTGAGTCCAGCATTGGGGTCAGTTAAACTCCTGAGAAAACCATGAATCGACTCAAGCATGACATGATGAAATCTGCTCATGTTCAAAGCAAACTAGCTTTATATGACTATTACAGTTCACAAAGGTTTTACTGGAATTAGACAATTAGATGGGATTTCCCATAGCCATTCCCATCCCATTGACATTAACACAGAGAAACATTACTTTTTTGTGTGATTTTGGCTTAATAATGTATGCATTGAAGGGTTAAATGGTCATTGCTTTAATAAATACTTGAAAACTAAATGTTTTTGATTGGCACAGACAGCATTTGTTGTATTTCTTCACAGATCAATAGCGGTGATGTTGAATCATGTGTTGTTAATGAACACAGACTCTATTCAAGTGCTCGAGGGTTTCTGAGCGCTTGTTATTCCTGCTTGGTCCAATTAAAATCAAAGAAAGCGCGTCCGATGACGTCACAACGCAACGCTTTTGAACGCAAGAGCTCTGAATATTCATGAGGCTCTCAGCGAATAAATTCAAGAGACGCAAGAGTTGATGCAAAACACGGCGATCGCTGCTCATATTTGTCATATTCGCTGATTTTTTGTATAATGTAAACACTTTACAGTTGTGACCGTCGCTGCACATCAGTTACGAAAAAACATTTGCATCTCATTTGAATATGCGCACTGTTATTAAAAGCAGGTGGTCTTCATCTCAACGAGTCCGCTTTTGTTTGGTAATAATGACTGTAATTATTGCTGTTTCAATAGGACGTTCACTCACGGATAGTTTGCGTTTTATTCCAGAAGAAAAAAAATATCATGTAAAAAAAAAAATTGGTCGTTTCTGTTTAAATCGGATTGTTTGCTCGGATGAAGTCAACAACATGAGTTTCCTCACAGAACTGGTGTAGCATTGATTTGTAAACGTGTTATTTTGTTTAACAGGACACAAAACTGTCCCATGTGGAAAACTGAGCTGTTTCTCTTCATTTATTCATGAACCCAGAGACTAACACGTTCAATGCGCGCGCGCACGTGCACACACAGAGCCAGTGAGCGCGCACGCTCTGCATTCAGTCTCACTCTATTTAAAATTTATATTTCAGTTCATTTTAATGCACAGCATCTTATCTGAATAATAGTCTGAAAAATATTATTGTATAATTTCAGTATATAGACTGAATTAATTCACCCCCCCCCACCCCACACACACACACACACACACACACACACACACACACAGTCTATGTATCAGTCCATAATGGATGATAGCTGTGGCTGTAAGAAGCATATAATGGAAACAGATTGCTGTGTTGATTGTGTAGGCCTCAGGCTCTCGATCCCAGAGGAGCACAGCCAGTTTACAGTGTGTTCAAAGGAGAGGGCTAAAAGGCAATTACAATGTTAATGTGTCCTGGCGGGGGGGAACAGCGACCGAACGAACAAGGAGAGAAAAATCCACAAGGTGATGGAGTGAGTCAGGACTGCTAGAAATACTGTTGTCTGGACCGCCAGAGGAGAGTAAAACGGCAGCAATCAACAAGGAAAAACACACGTATGAATATGAGCAGGTCACTTCAGAAAAGAGAGGGGCTGCTCTTTTATCTGACATGTGAAGAGAGAGAGAGAGACAGATTGAAGGGATGTGTGTGTGTGTGTGTGTGTGTGTGTGTGTGAGAGTGTGAGCAGTATTCATTCTCTGCACTAGCAGGGTTAATATAACCCACATCTCTCCCGGGATCTCATAATAGGCCATTAAACAGGCGCATTAGGATAAATGAAAAGGCTTTTAAGTGGTTACCACAAGACCACCTGGATTTCACTCTCATATGTGTGTGTGTTTATGGCTAAAAGGGATGAATTTATTTGAGTTATGGGATGTGATTTTTCTATTTTGGCTCTTGGACTCTCAACATGTCTCTGCCTCAGTGAATCATGATGATCATTTGCAGATTTATTTAGATTATATATATATATATATATATATATAATAATATTATATATATATATATATATATATATTATACACACCACACAATACACACTCTAAAAATGCTGAGTTAAAAACAACCCAGCGAGTGGGATGTTTAACCAGCGACAACCCAGCGATTGGGAACCCAGCGAATGGGATGTTTAACCCAGCGATTGTTTTTAACCAGCGATGGGTTTTTAACCCAGCGATGGGATGTTTTAACCCAGCGAATGGGGTTTTCCCGGGGAACCCGTTGGCGAGTTTGGTTTGGGATTTTTTTGCGAATGGAATGTGTTTTAACCCAGCGATTGGGAATGGGATTTTAACCCATGGGATGTTTTACCCAGCGATGGGTTTTAACCCGGGGATGTTTTAACCCAGCGATGGGATGGGGGTTGTTTTAACCCAGTTGCCCCCCTTTTCCGTCATAATCTATTATTCAAAAATAGCAAATATATACCTTTTACAATTTTAATAAACTATTTTCACACAGAAATTGCTAGTAAATTCCACAAATAATTTCAAAGAAATGGCAAGTAACATATTGAATCAAACATGAAATGGTATTCCTTTGTAAAGCGATCTCCATTAATCTTTGTTATTTTTTTTACAACTTCACAACTCTTTTTGAACCTTTATTTTTAAAAGAGTAAAATATGTGGTGGAACTATGACATTTTGCTTCGAAATGATAGAAAGATTAATTTGCATATCTAATATTAACCAACATCATTGTATATGCGACAACGGCATATGATGAAAGTATTGGGAATGGAGAATCTAGTGACTCCACACATTTATTCTGATAGAGGCTAATCAGCACAATAATGTACTTGGGATTGTGATGCTAATAGTAATGGATTCAGAGAGGGGCCAATACGCGCGGATGGCTAATTTCGATGCGGCCCCCAGAGACCCACGTGTCTTTTCAGTTTGGCTCTCTAATTGAAGTGTGTTATGTGTTATTTTCTGCCTCGCTGAGCCGCAGAAGAGGCTGCTAGTGTGGGAGTCCATACCGTGTCTGAATCATAAGGAAATGAACATGGAAAGATCTCATCTGAAATGCATCTGACCTTTTCTTCTGATTCTGGCTGCTATTGCACCTGTCTGGACAACAACTGTATTTGTAATATTTAAAGGGTTAGTTCACCCAAAAATAAAATTTCTGTCATTAATTACTCACCCTCATGCCGTTCCACACCCGTAAGACCTTCGTTCATCTTCAGAACACAAATTAAGATATTTTTGATGAAATCCGAGAGGTATATGACTCGTCCAATATAATCAACACTTTCAAGCTCCAGAAAGGTACTAAAGACATTGTTAAAACAGTCATGTGACTGCAGTGGTTCAACCTTAATGTTATAAAGAGACGAGAATTGTGTGCAAAAACAAAACTCTTCTGTCAAAATCCTTATGCAGGTAACGCAGTAACACAGTGAAGGCTTCCCTGTTTGGGTCAATGACGTGACGGGTCATTTTTTATCCAAAGGCATTAATAATAATAAAAAACAAAGATATGACATCCAAAGTATGT
Source organism: Culter alburnus (assembly GCA_028476615.1). Classification (NCBI taxonomy): domain Eukaryota; kingdom Metazoa; phylum Chordata; class Actinopteri; order Cypriniformes; family Xenocyprididae; genus Culter; species Culter alburnus. The sequence goes on from JAOTNS010002589.1 coordinate 868,697, forward strand.
AAGATAGTACAACTAGATCTCTTTTATTGAATCCAAAAGGTTTTAATTATATTTTGCTACATATAAAGGTATTTTAAAGATTTTAAGTGTCAAACGGTCATTCGGTTTAACCGTCCAAAGTCCAATACAGACATTTAATTTGTGATTAAAATATCTTAAAATGTAATAAATGTACATATTTTTTATTCTGGCATGATTTTATAACATCATATATCAACATAGTGCAAAATGGTATTAAAATTATGTGTAGAAGTCGTTGCTTTGTTACGAGAAATGAATTTCATTGATGTCATTCGGAGTAACCAATAAAAAGAGACCATTTTGGATCAAGTCATGTGGTCAATATCATGTGACAGGATGTGACATCATTCAGACACCTGCAAAGGACCACATGGTCGTGAAGCAAAGTAACTAACTCTCTCTTAACTATTTGAAAAATTCACGTTTTCACTTGTTCATACGCATGTAACATCAGGTCATTCGGTACAACCGCTATAAAACATGGAAAATGTTGTAATATTTAAAAAACTTGTACTAAATATAAAAAGTTTGATTGTCCTTTTGCTAGATATCAGCCTGTTAGCATTGTTTGAAAATATCGTCATTCGGTATACCCAAAAGTGTCATTCGTCGAGTCATATACCTCTCGGATTTCATCAAAAATATCTTAATTTGTGTTCTGAAGATGAACGAAGGTCTTACGGGTGTGGAACGGCATGAGGGTGAGTAATTAATGACAGAAATTTAATTTTTGGGTGAACTAACTCTTTAAGATATGATGCAGAATGCATGTGTGTGTTTTGGATGCAAATACAGGTCTAGAAGTTGCCATTCAAGGTTCTTCCTTTGGGAAAGTCTTTTTTTTTTCTTTTCCAAATGACATTGCTTTAGCTCAAACTTGCAGATGTGAGTTTGTCTGAATGATAAGCCTCATTACGAGTGTCCCTTCTGTGCAGCATCATAGTTTTCAGTGCGAAGCTAATTAATGATCTGTCTCTATATAGCCAAGGAGGAAGAGGGAATTGCTCCGCTACACTAGTTCAGCTCAGACCAGCTCAGTGAAGTGTGTAATGAGAAAAAGGACAGAGCCGAACGGGATGGAGGGAGGGAGAGATGCTGATCGTTTTGTCCGACGAAACCCTTTTGTTTCAGAATCCGCCATGACAAAACAAAAAGACACTGCTTTTCTACAACAATGGTGTGAGATCACCTTGTGGAGCGAGATAACATTGAATCACAGTGACAAAGACAGCAGTGCAACTGATCCTGGATCAGTGTCCCAGGGGAGAGATTGAGGGTTATGTGCAGAGAGGAGCACCCTGACCTCTTATTGCCCTCTATGATATTTCTGAAGGGTGAGAAGTGGAGACTGCATGCCATCGCATTCACTAGAAACACACATAATCCAGCCACAGTGAAAGCAAAACAGAATGGGAATGATGTGGAGTGATTGTGGAGGTGAGGAAAATCAATCTGATGCGTTTTCACACTGGAGAAGTGTCGGACAGATACTGAATGGGTTTAGAACAGACGAGGAATGGCATAATTAAACATTAGTAAATCCTCTAGCCTTAGATTTCTTCATAATTATGCTCATGAAAAAGCATGTGGATGGAGCATGCATATTTTATTTTAATTACATTATCTCCTATAATTCTTTATATAGCATATATATATAAGCGGAATTGGATGTAAAGGAAGAAAGCCCGTCTGTTCTTGTCGCGATTGTATTTCTACAGCTGTAAATCACCGCGGATCGCTCGAGCTCTGCGCGCGGCAGATAACGCCACTCCGATTAACCCGTTCCGCTCCCACCGGGAAAAGAGGCCGAGAGGCCGAGCACTGCCTGCGGGGATAAAGAAAACCTCCGGGGGAAGACCATCAGAGATTAGATATGACAAATACAGCAGGGCAACACGAATTCTATATCTATATGCCTATATAATGTGCACAGCTACCGTATATGAATCATAGGGTAATGCTTTAGGCTACATTTATTAGTGGAATGAGATTTAGTGCAAATCCTAGATCAAAAATTGTTTTAATTGTTATGCATTCAATCACGGAATTAGATATTTTATCTATGAAACGGTTTAGATTCAGCGTTTTACTTAAACTAAAGCGTTTCTTTATTTACAGCTAACGTCCTTGATATTTACATACACGAAATGCATAATGTTTTTATTGTTTTATACTACTAAGATTAACAATATTTAATTTTGTTGCATGCTTTTATTTCAATGTAAATATAGTTAGAGAATGGCGAATAGATTTTTTTTTTTTTTTTGGTTATTCGTTAACATTTGAGCTTCTGATATATTTGTAATCGGAAAAACATTTATTTAAATATAAGACTATCCTAAGGTTTATTTCTTTGACGCGCGAGAATCGTTGGTAAAATATGAATTTAGTCTGTTCAGTTCTGATTACATGAAACGTTAATATTTAGGTTTTATATTTCACAATATTTTTAGTGAATAATTCGATCCAAACGAAAACGAGTGTAATGTGATCACAGGCCTAAATGGATTTTAAAAAGCGTCTATGTGTTTGTAGGAATCCACAGAAGTAAATATTTTAGTTAAATACATGACATGGCAAGTGCAAATGAACGGAAATTCCATCAGAGAAAAAAGAGACCTTGCTTAATAACTTTTCAAAAACATCTTCATTCACTTTAAAAAGTGTCCGAGAACATGCAGTTTCTGCACCGTGACAAATAATCCATAATCCAATTTTAACAAATTTTACCACTTGTGATAACTTCGTATTTAGTCAACTACAAGTCTAAATCAATCAAATCTGCGACGTGTTTCTTGCTCATTCCCTTGTCGAAGGAAAGAAGGTTTTAAATCCGTTCAAGAGTATTCCAACAACACCAACTCTACGCGTCGTGTCCTCTTGCTGAAAATGATTTAAAACTGATTTCTGACCTTCATCTGAAGCAATAAAAACTGGAGGATTCAAGCTGCGACGGGACAAGAATATTTCAAGAATACTTTTAGTGTCCATTTAAGACCTAGTCCGGTGTGTGGAGACGGTTTATATATACGTAAAGTTATGCAACACTACGAGACCCCGGATGCCATTGGGTGTTGTGACCAAGTATATTGGGCATAATGAGAGTGGAGAGGAGGATGGGGTACTGCAAGCACCTCCCCTAGAAATGCAGCAAATCTTTACTCTTGCTTTTTTTTTCTCTGGTGGTGCGGAGTAGCGCGCGCATTGGGAGCCGGAGACGCGCGTTGCGCGCGAGACTCTTAGCATTGGCAGGCTGACGGTGACACGTGCCTCTCTCTCAACACCCCCGAGCTCCCGTGTACCGCATTGGCATCAGCGACGGCCACTGAAACGCAGGAGTCGAAGCTGTGCCACGGATACAGAGAACGGAAAACCCCGCGCAAAACTGCGAACATTCTCCTTTTACGCACTGGACATTAAACTTGCTCTCACCCGGGAAGCGCGCATAAGAGTTCGGCCAGAAAAAAGAGAGAGGAGCGGGTGAGCAGGATGCAGGCGCCAGGCATCATTTACGTCTGAAAGTGACATGAACCACGGAATTAGCAAAAACACCAGGCGTGATTTCAGTCAGAACTGGAGATAACGAATACGCGTCACTTCGTTTCGTGGATGCGCAGACAAAGAACTCCGGTCGCACACTAAATTTCATACATCTAGAAGAAGAAGAAGAAAAAAAAAATAATTGCAGAGGTATTTGAACAGTCTCATTTAGAAGAGCAATCATGGCAACGTTAATTAGAAGCAAGATCTCCAACAAGCTCTCCAACGCGGCCACCACGGTCACCAATAAGTCGCAGGCGAAGGTGAGTGGGATGTTCGCCAAATTGGGATTCCAGGCCGCCACTGATGAAGAGGGTTTGGGCTTCGCCGCCTGCGATGATCTGGACTATGACCACAGGCAGGGGCTTCAAATGGACATCCTTAAAAATGATGAAATTGGAGGAGAGGGCGGCGGGGAAATGGGGGGCGAGGGGACGGTCGAAGGGGACAGTCATTACCAGAGGGATGGAACGGGTCCACCGCCCTCAGCGTCCAAAGACGGCGGATTTTGCTCCGAATTAGGCGGCCTGGACAAGCCAAAAATCACTGCTTGGGAGGCAGGATGGAACGTGACCAATGCGATCCAGGTAAGGACGCATCGTCAGGCGCAGGGATGCATATCAAACTGTGAGCATAAATTGACATTCCAAAGTTTTTTCTTATTAATCAATATGGAAATGTTTTTGAAAACTGTTTTTTTTTTTAAATATATATTTTTTTAAATAAAAGGCAATGACGTAGATTATCTTGAGCTGATGTCGTGTCATGGGGAATCTGATTGATTAAGGCAGGTTTATCAAGCCAACCCATTCAACTTACATTTCTATACTGGCCTTTTGTGCTCTCAAACGGAGATTCGTGAGGTTTGCACATCTTTTTTCGACGTGCGTAAACTGTAGAGCAATATCAAATTGGGTATTCAAAAAGATTTATTTCACACGAAAATGCGTTCTTGATAGTGCCAAAAATGACCACATTTAATCATGCGCAGTTAAACCTCTTAATATCCAAACTGGCATCCGTGACGTGACTCCCTGCCTATTTGATTCATCCTGATGACGACACAATGAGGTGAGCGTGACTTTGCTCACAGCAAATGGAATGTCCGGACTGAATTCAGCTGCATTCCTAATGCTCCATCACAACACCTGCAGTGAATATAGAAGCTGATGATGTCGCAGAAACCTGCAGAACTTAAACTGATGATTGCAATAAAGAACGTCACGACAAAAATGTGTTTAGGCATCGCATAGCAAAAAATGCTGGGTTAAAAACAACCCAAGTTGGGTTGGAAATGGACAAACCCAGTGATTGGGTTAAATGTTTGACCCAACCTGCTAGGTAGTTTTATTTAACTCAAACTATTGTTTAAAAATGACTATATGTCTGGCTTCAAATGAACCCAAAATCAGACACATAATTACTAGAGGCAACAATCATAATCAAAAGGTGAACATTTATTAATAAGCAATTTAATAAATGTTTCGTGTTTAATTGTTATTCATTAAGCATATTAATAAACGTTAATGTCCGACATGTTTTGGGTTCATTTTAAGCAAACAATAGTCATTTTTAAACAATATTGGGGTTAAATAAAGCTACAAACATTTAACCCAACCGCTAGGTTTGTCCATTTTCAACCCAACTTGGGTTGTTTTTAACCCAGCATTTTTTTAGAGTGTATATCTACTGTGAATGATGTGAACATGTTGTATAAAACCCTTGCTATATGTTTATTTCCCCAGGGCATGTTTGTTCTTGGCTTACCCTACGCCATTCTCCACGGCGGATATCTCGGACTGTTCCTCTCATTATATTCGCCGCGGTCGTGTGCTGCTACACGGGGAAAATCCTCATCGCTTGCCTCTACGAAGAGAACGAAGACGGCCAATTGGTACGAGTGAGAGACTCGTATGTGGATATTGCCAACGCGTGCTGCGCGCCGCGCTTTCCCGCGCTGGGAGGCCACGTCGTCAACGTAGCCCAAATCATTGAGCTCGTGATGACCTGCATTTTGTACGTCGTCGTGAGCGGAAACCTGATGTACAACAGCTTCCCCACCCTTCCCGTGTCCCAGAGGTCCTGGGCCATCATCGCCACCGCCGCTCTTCTGCCTTGCGCCTTCCTCAAGAACCTCAAAGCCGTGTCCAAGTTCAGCTTGCTCTGCACCATCGCGCACTTTATCATCAACATCCTAGTCATTGCCTACTGTCTGTCTAGAGCGCGAGACTGGGCGTGGGACAAGGTCAAGTTTTACATCGACGTCAAGAAGTTCCCCCATCTCCATCGGCATCATCGTCTTCAGCTACACCTCGCAGATCTTCCTGCCCTCGCTGGAGGGGAACATGCAGAAGCCCAGCGAGTTCCACTGCATGATGAACTGGACTCACATCGCTGCCTGCATCCTCAAAGGCTTGTTCGCCCTGGTGGCCTACCTGACGTGGGCCGACGAGACCAAGGAGGTGATCACGGACAACCTACCGTCGAGCATCAGAGCCGTCGTCAACCTCTTCTTGGTGTCCAAGGCGCTGCTGTCGTACCCGCTGCCGTTCTTCGCCGCCGTCGAGGTCCTGGAAAAGACTTTCTTCCAAGACGGAGGGCGCGCGTTTTTCCCGGACTGCTACGGGGGCGACGGGCGGCTCAAGTCGTGGGGTCTTTCGCTCCGCTGCGCCCTAGTCGTGTTCACAATGCTCATGGCCATTTACGTGCCCCACTTCGCGCTCCTCATGGGTCTGACGGGCAGTTTGACGGGCGCGGGTCTGTGCTTTCTCCTCCCCAGCCTTTTTCATCTCAAGTTGCTGTGGAGAAAGCTCTTGTGGCATCAAGTCTTCTTCGATGTGGCGATATTTGTAATCGGGGGTATATGCAGTATTTCTGGGTTCATTCATTCCGTTGAGGGTCTCATCGAAGCGTACAAATACAACATTCCGGATTAGTTCGGAACATGGTAGTTTGGTTATAAGTGTTACAACGCATCCCACATATTGACAACCAAACCAAGAAGTCCCCCCCTCCCCAAAAAATAAAAAAAATAAAAAATTAACCCAGGTTCATTCATTCAAGCGTCTGCAAATAAGACATTGACATACAATAAATAAATCAGTTTGCAATTCAAATATGAGAAAATGCCTTGGACAACAACGCGCGTTACAAATAGACACCAGAGCAAAACATTTATTTTTGTTGTTATGAACGAGTTAATGGTTTACATGAGAATTTATTTCAGACTGGATTTGGCCCGACTCCAAATCGAGGAAGAAATCATTTCACCTAACTATTAAAAAACGCGTGGATCTGAGTGCAAGACATTCAGCAATGCTGTGAGAGTGGAAGTCTCCTGTCTCCGGTCTTTACGATCTGCAATACACGGTTAAGAAGAAAAAAACAAACGAAACAAAAGCAAATTAATTACAGGGGACCAATGTCATGGCAATAAAAACACACTAGAGTATGTAGTCACCTTAATGTGTAAAACAAATTTATGGATTTTCCGAAATTCGTTCTGAGGACACATATAAGTCTTATTTATTATTACAGTTTGCATTTACTTAACCAAAATGGAGGGCGAGATAGATAATAACAAAGGCAGCCTATAATGGACGGTGAATAGAAGTACTTTAACTATGCATTTTGAACGTTATGATGTCCATGCAGTATTAGAAAAATTCTGGTCAATCAGAAGAAAAATAGGGTGTTGTTCACATGAGAATTTCGTTTCAATTGCTCTCTATTCGTTTACCAGAAAACAGTGTATTTTTACATCGAAAAATGAAGAGTCGTTGAAGACAAAGAAGAGGAAAACGGCTAGTCGGAAATTCCTGAAGAAACTGTATGACCATGGGAAATATAAAACAACCCACCAACTCAAATCGCTAAATTTGAATTCTGATCATTGCGTTGTTTATCAGATATCAAATGTCGTAATTTAAAACAATTAATAATGGTCATGTTCCCCTCAGTGAGATTTATTTATAGCGTCGTTGGATCGAAATCAAGTCGAAATAAAGGGACTTGCATAAGACTTTTTTTTTTGTTTTCATTTTGTGCAATCCAATGGGTGCTGTGGAAATGTTATAAAACCGTATGTGTTGTGTTTTTGTGGTTTAAAAGATGGAATGTATATCACAAAATCGTTATCATATATCGTGAAAATGAATATATTGAAGAATAAAGAAACGCGTGAAATTATATTGTACAATTGTTTTTTGGTTGTGTGTGATATGGAAAAATGAAACGTGCATATTTTCCCTTCAAAACAGAATAAATCTACAAAACAATAAATAAGTTGAGTCCAGCTCTCAGAAATTTATTCCAAACGCGCATGTAAAGACAGTATATTTACATGATGGTTTTAAATATTTTATTAAATAATATATACACATGTTGTTGTTGTTGAATGGGCAAATGCATTTTCAAGAATTATATATTTTAGACTAGATATGATTTTTATTTTATTTTGGCAAATTCAGTTATATGCGATTTCGAAATGTTTGCGCAAATATATTATCAGAATTACGGTTGGAAAAAGGCAGCTTTAACTCAGCATTACAACATGAAAATAATTATTAGACACCAGCTAATAAATGAATTAGCCTACATATTGTCCTTGGGATTTATTCGAGTTATTTTAGTCTTCAAATAGGCAGCGTTCGTTTTTTTTTTTTTTTTAAATATAGCCTGTAAGTAACTTGTTATTCACATTTCAGACGGCGCAACAGACAATGAAAGAATGAAGTGAACTCATACAGAAAATGCACGACAGATTTTTGCTTGCGGCTCTGATTCCTCAGGTAAACCTTGTGAGCACACAGACATCTGGATGGGCTGTTTCTCAGTTACTGAAGCTAAAAAAAATAAATATTAAAAACAATTACAAAGACGTGTGCATTCATGTGGTTTGCTTGTGTCTGAACAGAGACTGAAAAAAAAAAATTATAACGGGTCGACAGTGAAATTCGATAGAAAAATACATAATGAAGACATTCCAGATGGGCAAAAAGATTGTACACAAAATACTGAGGTTTTAAATTTTATATCTACAAAATAATTCTGCATGACACTATTGCACCTCTATTTTGTAAGGAGAAATTATAAACCATAATATTTCTATATTAACGCAATTAACGCTTGTAGAAAACTGACAAACATCGGTCGTGTTGGATTGTGGGAATTAGAGTTCAACCAGAGGAGCCATTTTCTCATTACTGGAACAGCGAAGTCTGAGAGAGTCTGTGACTGAGGCGCCACCTGGCGGCAACATGAAATCAGAAGAGACGGTACAGCCGAAAAGACAAGTCTTGTGCTTTCAAAACACGAATTATTTTACAGGCTTTGCGAAGCACATCACAAAAACAGCTGTTACCGATAGTAGTCAGACAAACGTTAACGAATGGCCAGACAAATACAAAGCGAGGCATGCCGTTTGAAACGTCTAAACATTGTTGACCTGAAATCAAGCTTAGCACCTAAACTGACAAGAGATTTGAACCGTTTAACCGTGTTAACAGTAGGTAACAATAATTTACCACAGAGTAGAAGAATATTTTGTCTAAGACTGTTTGGAATTGACAGAACAAACTGAAATTGTGTCATAACTCACCCTCATTTTCATGCCAAACACGCATGGCATTCTCAAGATTAGCAGAATGTCCTGAATGCCGTTTTCCATACCGTCGAAGTAGTGTTTAGGCCAGGGATCTCCAAACTCGGCCCTGTAGGGCCAGTCCTGCAGGGTTTAGCTCCAACCCCAATTAAACACCTGAACCAGCTAATTAGGCATACTAAAAACGTCCAGAGGCGTGTTGAAGTAGGAGCTAAACTCTGCAGGACAGTGGCCCTCCAGGACCGAGTGTGGATATCAATAGCAGAAATTCGAGTAGTTATTCACTTAACAGCGTGTTCAAATTTACAAACTTCAACCGTCATTTCGAGGCGCGAAGTTTGAATATGCGATGGCGCCAATGAGATTGGAACAATAAACACTTAAAACAGCAAACCCACCTTAGCAAAGCATGCGCTTCTTATTCCTTGTTCTCCCCTAGAAAAAGTTTTGGATTAAACCAGATATTACACCATGTCAGCAGCATTGGCCATCTTCATGACGAAATCAGAATAAACAAAGTGTCATACAATTAAAAAAAAAAAACTAAATAGATTAAGGGTTAGGGTTACTACTAGACAAACTCAAATTCAGGTCATCATATTCATGATATGACATTTAGCCGCATAATCGTACAAGATATAAGTTACATACATTATATATCAATTTGGATTAAACCAGATCATATGTCAGCATTTATCATAGATATAGGCCTGGCCTTCAATAAAAGTGAGATTTAAACCGTATCAGCAAGCATAATATTTGAGAGCAATAAACAGCATTATCAGATGATATTAAAATTGAAGTATTTAATATACAGACATTTTCAAAATTAAGTCATTCAAAATGTTTTCACTTAAAGGAATTTATTCCCAAAACACGCAAAAAAAAAAAACATTAAAAGTTATACATTGAGATCCTTACAAGTTATTACAAAAGAAGAACATTTATTGTTTCAAGTAATGGTTAAAACTTTACAATTTGTGTCTTAATTACATATTTACAAATGCATGTAAATTGTAGCAGGTGAAGAGCACAAACACAAGAAAGCAACATACAAATTATAAAGTTTGCCAAAGAGTGGCAGGAAAGATCAACAAGACAAATTACTGCCACATCAGTCCTTTTTGTTCCCAAAATTCCCGTCTGAAGAGTGAAAATTTCAAACTGCAATACCAGCATGTCCTCAGTTGTCGGCGGCTGTGCGAGTGGTTGGCTTTTTGGTGGAGTTCTCCACAACCCAAGGGTGAACCATTACTCCCTGGATGGGAAGTCGGTGCATTGGGTTATGCTTTAGTAGTCTATTGATCAGGTCTCTGCTGCCCTCGCTTACGTGAGCTGGATAGGTAAACTCAACCTGAAGAGAAACACATGGTTTGAGGATGTATGCATAATGAATGAATCAAGACTGAAAGCGAAAGCCAATAGGTAGATATAATAAAGGCATTTAAATTAGACTAAAGATTATTTACATAAAACAGAGGTTAAGCTGTTGCAGCGCACCATTGACGTCCATAGTGTTTTTTTTCCCCCATACTATGGAAGTCAATGGTACTCCACAACTGTTTGCTTACAAACATTCTTCAAAATATCTTCCTTTGTGTTCAGCAAAACAAATACATTTATTTAGAACAACTTGAGGGCGAGTAAAACAATTTTCATTTTTGGGTGAACTATCCCTTTAAATTTCCTTTTAATGAATAAATTACATTTGTAACACTTCAAAATAAACTGTGACACGATTTACTAAATTAAACTAGGTCAATATTTGCTGTATTATGTTCTGGTTATTGTGCACAAGTTGGAAGTTCGAACATTTCACTTACTCTAGAAATCTTGCGGTACGTCTCTTCGTGGCTCTTTGTTTCAAAAGGTGGGCGGCCAACCAGAAACTCATAGCAGAGCACACCAAGACTCCACAGATCGACCTTCTCATCATGAGTTTTGCCTTCGATCATCTCAGGAGGAAGGTAGTCCAGTGTACCGCACAGCGTCGACCTCCTGTAACAGACGCGTGATAAACAGAGGAATTAACAACGGTTACCCTAAAACGGGTCCAATCTTGCTCCTGTCCTGCAGAGTTAAACCCCAACCCCAATTAAACACACCTGAACCAGCTAATCAAGGTTTTTAGGCATACAGGAAACTTCCAGGCAGGTGTGTTGTGGTAAGGTGGAGCTAAACTCTGCAGGACCGAGTTTAGACAAACCTGCCCTAAACCAACAAGCAAAAACATCCTTCTCATGAACAAGGACATGCTACACATTTACCTTTAATAAAACAAACTCACAAAACCACAGCTAAACCACACTTAACCTGTTAACCATCACCCCTCTTTTGTGCACCTCAACGTGAAAGAACTTTAAGAAGGTGTATAAAAAGGAGAACAAAATGTATTGAACTAAACATTTTTACAAAATTTTACACACAATTTGGACTCTAAAATTGCTAGAGAATTAAAGCCACGTCTAATCAAGCTGTGTTCCAAATTTGAAAATGGCGTCACAATTGACCCTTCACCAGGAGTTTGATTGACAAGTGATCAAACCAATCATAACGCCGAATCCGCCATTTCGTCCAACAAAGCAGTCAGGAGTTAGATTAACCTTGGACTTGAACTTGAAAAACGGTGTGTATTTACGTCTTTCTGCATTTGAAACAACATTCCTTCTGATGTTCATTCATGTTTATTTGATGCCATTAATGAACTAGTAGGTAGAGATGATCGGTTCACGAGCCTCGAGTTGAGGCGCTACAGCAATCTGTCACGACACATTAAAGACCTACAAAGCGGTTTTTATTGTTAGAATTTCTTAATTACAGTCTGAAAGCTGGGACTTTGTTTAATATCATAAGTAACCTGCTCTGTCGACGTGTTGTCATTGTCCTCTTTGCTCTACGATGTATTTTTCACTATGTGTGGCGTGACTAGACTTGTGCCGATATTCGGTAATGCGATAAATTGCGATAATGAATATGCACGATATTGTAATCGTGGGCACTTCAGAATACCGTAAATAATTTATTACCAATTATTAATTTTTTATAAGGCAATTAAGAATACTTTACCCATCAATCGTATAAAATGCACAACATCGCTGTATTCTGCGTCAAAAGGACACGCGCTCAGACGTAAACAATCCCAACGTGCACAAGAAGCACATGGCGGAACGAGTGAAGGAGATGAGCTGAATGAAAGTGCGCGTTCACTCTCTGACAGCAGAGGGCGCTGATGGAACAGAGCGTGCAGCGGTTACCACGGAAACTGTGCAAACAAAGTAACTGAGCTAGTGAAGTTTTTAAATTGCTTCAAACAGCCATTCATTTTTTTGTAATCTCAGTGTTGTTCATCACAGCACCAAATACTGAATACTTAAAGACTTAAAAGGATATTATTTTCAAACCTAAAATTTTTATATTTAATCTGGACTACAACATGCCCTAATGATTAGAAATGTTCTGATTATTGTTATTGTTCAGTAAAACTTTGAAAACATACAGCTTCATAGTTAACATGTTAATTCATTATCACTAATGACAATAAAAATACTTTAAAGTATTAATATTAATTAATGTTAATTCTTAGTTACTATTTAATAACATTACTAAAATCAAAATAACTTATTTAATGGACCTGAGATAAAACGATCAGTTGGGTTTCTAAACTAACATTAACAAAAAATAACACTTTCTGTAACAAATGTAGCTATTGCTATCTTAGTTAATGCATTAAATAGAGTAAAGTGTTATCTGTTGTTCTTTATAGCCTAATCTTTTGCATTTTAATCTGTTTGAAAATTTCAGTCAGAGTTGTTTTTGTTTTATTACAAAAAGAGTTCTTAAACCTGTTAAACTATGACAAAAAATTTTTACAACTTATTTTAATATCGTGATAATACCGTATACCGTGATAAAAGCTTCATCAATTAATCGCAACATGAAAATTTGATACCGTCACATGCCTAGGCGTGACAGCGCCAGGGCTTTTCGAACAAAGCAACAGTAACTAAGGAGGGGGAGGGGGGGGGGGGGGTCTTTGCGAAGGGTCAATTGCAGTTCCTGTGAGATTTTAAGGCACTGTACCAAAAAAAAAACACTATATTGACATTTTTTGATGCATTCTCATGTCAAATTAAAACACTTCTCTAGCAATATCATAAAACTAAAGCTTGTTTCCTACAAAAAAAAAATAAAAAAAAAAAAAAAAAAAGATTTAAAGAGATTTAAACTTGCAATTGCGAGTTATAAAGTCAGAATTGTGAGTTTCTCTCATGTAATTCTGACTTTATAACTCGTAATTCTAAGAAAATTGTAACAATTATTTTTAGTTTTTATTGCATGGCAGAAACAAGCTTCCATACAAAACAGTGTGCAAATATGGAACCTTGAGTCTTTGACCTTTCCAACGATGTGTTTGTCAAGATCAGAAAAAGATGACTAAAATAATGTAGTAAACTTCATAAAATTTTAATCATGACACTGCCCACTAGGGGGAAGAGCCCACTGAAATGTTTTAAAGAGACACTGACAGTTAACAGGTCAAGTTATGATGACTCAATATGTGGACTGCATTTACATTTGCGTAAATCTTGCAAGCAGAAGACGACTCACCTGGAGGAGGGCGTGTGGACAGACCATCCAAAGTCTGCGATCTTTAGCTCTCCATTGGCCCCCAGCAGCAAGTTCTCAGGTTTAATGTCTCTCTGTGGATCACGTTCTTTGAGTGGCAGTAGCTCAGAGCGTCTGCAAGCTCCATTATATACTGTAAACAGACACATTATGGGATGTTACTGACTTAAAGTCTTTGCTCATGTTTAATCTCTGAATGAAACAACGCTTTCTTACAGTGGCACTTCGCTGGTCATCGAAAGTCCCGCAGCGCTGCAGCTCTCCGTACAGCTCTCCTTTGGGAGCAAATTCTAGGATGAGGTAAACACGTGACGTGTCGTGGAAGTAACCATAGAGACGCAGGATATTGGGATGTCTGAAAGAGGAAACAAGAGTCAGTTCAATTCGCAACAGTGTTTGCCCATCACACACGGCTCTGACTTTCAGAAATTAGCGCCAACTAGGCCCGTCGTGATAAATCGATAGACGTATCGCACAATATGTGGACATGATCATTTTTGGTGATGCGATATTTTACCCATTTGTGTTAAAAAAAATAAACGTCACCAACATTTTGCAAATCATGCTGCCTCTTATCTGTTCTCTGACGGAGGCGAAAGCAGGGCAGCTCCTTCATACACATAGCGGACATCAACATACAAAGACAGCGTTATTCTGGAAGAATAAGTTCCGCCGCAAATAAACATGGTGCATGCTCACAGCTAGCGTTGGACACGTCAGTTGCGGGTGTCTAGTTCATTTCACGACTAGACTCATGACTTTGGAATACCCTGCCTTTAGAGATTAGGCTGGCCCCTTCCTTGTCTATTTTTAAGTCCTTGCTAAAAACTTTATTTTCCTTAGTGTATTGAATACTGTGATATGTTAAACTTTTAATGGGTGGTTTTTATATTTTCTGGTTTATTTTTGTATACGTGTGCTATTCTTGCTTTTCTGTAAAGCACTTTGGTCAGCCTGGGGGTTGTTGGAAATGTGCTATACAAATAAAATTGAACTTGAACTTCACAGAGAACGCGTTTTTGCATTCCACTGCGCTGTTTTTCTACGCAAAAATGTGCTAGACGGGCGAATTTGACCACTGCGCTCGTGTCTTTCGCTGCATCTCGCACATGAAACTGCGTTATAAATGCACAACGCTCAAGTTAAAAGAAGTTCTTCAATATGCCCCCTTACGTTACTGAGAAAAGAAGGTCCGGGGAAAATCTATACATGGATGATCTCCATATATACGTCTTTAGTGCATTTGCAAGTGTTTGTTTTGTTCCAATTGTTATTTTGCACTTTTTGTTAGCAAAGGGTTATTATTTAACATTGGAATTGAAGTGTCAAAAAATAACTATAGTGTATAAATATTAGCCATTTGAAAGTGCGTAGGCCTACTTGCATTATGTTATATTATGATCATATATTCAGTGGCATAAAATGGTCTTTAAAAGGTTAGTTCACCCAAAAATGAAAATTCTGTCATTAATTACTCACCTCATGCCGTTCAACACCCGTAAGACCTTCGTTCATCTCCAGAACACAAATTAAGATATTTTTGATGAAATCCAATGGCTCAGTGAGGCCTGCATAGCCAGCAATGACATTTCCTCTCTCAAGATCCATTAATGTACTAAAAACATATTTAAATCAGTTCATGTGAGTACAGTGGTTCAATATTAATATTATAAAGCCACGAGAATATTTTTGGTGTGCCAAAAAATAAATAAATAAATAAAAAATAAAATAAAAATAAAAATAAAATAAAATAAACGTTATTTAGTGATGGCCGATTTCAAAACACTGCTTCAGGAAGCTTCGGAGCGTTATGAATCAGTGTATCGAATCATGATTCGGATCGCGTGTCAAACCGCCAAACTGCTGAAATCACGTGACTTTCGTGCTCCAAACAGCTTATTCGACACGCTGATTCATTACGCTCCGAAGCTTCCTGAAGCAGCGTTTTGAAATCGGCCATCACTATATAAGTCCAGTGCTTCCCACAGGTTTGAAATATACTTGCGGTGGTAGCCGGGTGAAAAATCTCCTATTACCCATGGCACAAAAGGGTCTACTACATGTGACAAACAAATAATGTGTAATTTTTAACATTTTTATTCATTTAATTTTAATTACATAGCATACTATTACATTTAATTACATACTAATATTATGCATTATAAATTATGCAAAATTACAGCATTTAAATGGTTCTTTTCCCATGTTCTCCTTGCTGTCATATAGTGTCTCTCTCAGTGAATGGGGCACAGATTTTAATAGTAAAATTTATATAATGAATAATTTATGTGTCAAATGTTCTTAGTCTTTTTCCTGTGGGGGAGACTACAATAATTTCATATGAATTAAATGGAAATCAAATGAAACAATTTATTGTGTAACCAAAACCAATAATGCCCAAAAGAAAAATTTTTATTTTGAAATTCTGTACTATTGCAGGCTGATCCTTCAGATTCTTACAACTGTATAAAACGTTTTATATAAAGGCATAAAGTAGACATGTAATAATTCATTAACTTGAGTTCATTAGCAATCGCTTGGCTAAATCTGTGCTTTGATTTGTTCATTGATTGAGAATCACTTTGAAGCAGTCTGAAGCGCTGTTGCGTGAGCCTGTAGAACGTGTAACAGCGCCCCTTGTGACTTTGCAACATGCAGCACCTGTGGAATGTCAGCGGGAGTAAACAGTTCTGACGCACCATAACGAGCAGGTACGGAACGACTAGTTAATCGATCGCGGATGGTTTCATTATCTTGGGCGGATATAAAAGTATAAGAGGATAAAAAAAAATAAAAGCAAAAATGTGTCTTCAATATATCGGGGCGGCCCGCCCAAGTAAAGTCCATGTGTGGGAAGCACTGAAGTCGTCATTTTGTTTTTTTTGGTGCACCAAAAATATTCTCGTGGCTTTATAATATTAATATTGAACCACTGTACTCACATGAACTGATTTAAATATGTTTTTAGTGCATTAATGGATCTTGAGAGAGGAAATGACATTGCTCAGGCCTCACTGAGCCATCGGATTTCATCAAAAATATCTTAATTTGTGTTCTGAAGATGAACGAAGGTCTTACAGGTGTGGAACAGCATGAGGGTGAGTATTTAATGACAGAATTTTCATTTTTGGGTGAACTAACCCTTTAAATGACAATATCACAATATATCGCACAACATAATGTAGTCATTGTGACAGGCCTAGCGCAGACTCATCCAGAAAAACAAAAATCAGCAAAAGTGTATAGTTTTCCAGCCTTAAAAAGTGATAAAAACAGCCACACCAACCTAAGATGAGACTGGATCTCCACCTCCCGCCGCAGCTGGTGCTCCACGCCAGCTTTTTCCAGCTGCTTTTTAAACAGAACCTTGAGCGCCAGGATAAACTTGGTCTGACGTTCCCTGGCTAGATACACACTCCCAAACTTGCCTTTGCCTAGAGCTCGGCCAATGTCGAAATTCTCTAAACTCCATGCTTTCCTAAAGAATAGACAAAACACAGACGGTCATGACCGTTCCTCAGTGAAATAATACTGATGGCATTAAACAATTATCCTTGAAACATAAGGAAAACAATCATCAAGAATGCAGGTTAATATTCAAGTTTAAAAAGATAAATATATATTTAAAATGGCCCTAAAGTGCCTATACTTTTAAAAGTAGTCAATCAGTTAATAATATAAAGTATAAACTTGTAAATGTTTGTTTTTAAACACCAGATTCTTTGGCCAATTTTAATGCAATTAGTTTATGGTAAAGTCTATTTTTGCCAAGAACTCAAACTATGCATTTTAACTATGCATCTTAATTCTTCCAAAGTGAATAAAAGAGGGTTTCCTCATTGGATTAAACCCGGCACAATCTAATAAAACATGCCTTTTAATTTATCATTTAATGCTATACCAGAATCAAACGCTATATTAAGTGGCAAACTCAACAGTAAAAATTTACAATACTCATAAAAACAAGTCCATCTTCTCCTAATATTAAAAACTTGTGTCATTCTGGAATTAACTAACTATTCAGCAACTGGTATAAGCAATCATTGGGACTAAATTCATGCCGTTTGTTTATAATTTGTAAATATCTTACTTGGAAGTATTGGACATTCCATTGGAAGGAGTTTCTGGAAAATAACAGAAAGGGTCATTATAATGTTCTCAATGTTGTGAAGAAAGGATATAAAAAAGGAACTGATGTATCCATGCTTACGGTGAGGTTTGTCCTGCTTGCTGGGTTCAGTCGCTTTATTAGGCTCAACTACATGAACCGGCTTTGGCTGCGGTTTGTGTTGCGTTGTTGTTTTCAGTTGATCTGGGTTGACGTTCTGGTCTCCAGGACACGAGGTTTTCACAGGAACCGAGACTCCAGCGGGCTTCTGCTGACTCACAGGACGCTGAATGCGTTGCGGTCCGTGTGCCGTCCCGAGAACACGCGTGTGCGGGGTCGACACGGGCTTCTGAGTGCTCTGTGTCACCGGAACTCTTTTGGGTCCGCTGACAGAACCCTGCAGAACATCAGAGTTGAACAAACATTCCATTTGATCATTTTGCAAATGCTACTTTTTAATGAACATTCTGAAACATGTAGCAACATTTGAAAAAGGTAACAATGAAACACTCATGAAACGTCAGATGGATAGAATCACCTGTGATTGAAACATTTTAAAGGGTTAGTTCATCCAAAAATGAAAATTGTCATTTATTACTCACGCTCATGCCGTTCCACACCCATAAGACCTTCGTTAATCTTCAGAACACAAATTAAGATTTTTTGATGAAATCCGATGGCTCAGTGAGGCCTGCATAGCCAGCAATGACATTTCCTCTCTCAAGATCCATTAATGTACTAAAAACATATTTAAATCAGTTCATGTGAGTACAGTGGTTCAATATTAATTTTATAAAGCCACGAGAATATTTTTGGTGCACCAAAAAAAACTAAACGACTTTAACAATATCTAGTGATGGCCGATTTCAAAACACTGCTTCATGAAGCTTCGGAGCGTTATGAATCAGCGGTTCGGATCGCCAAAGTCACGTGATTTCAGCAGTTTGACACACGATCCGAATCATGATTTGACACAAAAGATTCATAACGCTCCAAAGCTTCCTGAAGCAGTGTTTTGAAATCGGCCATCACTATATAAGTCTTTATTTTGTTTTTTTTGGCGCTCCAAAAATATTCTCGTGGCTTTATAATATTAATATTGAACCACTGTACTCACATGAACTGATTTAAATATGTTTTAGTACATTAATGGATCTTGAGAGAGGAAATGTCATTGCTGGCTATGCAGGCCTCACTGAACCATCGGATTTCGTCAAAAATATCTTAATTTGTGTTCCGAAGATGAACGAAGGCCTTACGGGTGTGGAACGACATGAGGGTGAGTAATTAATGACATTATTTTCATTTTTGGGTGAACTAACCCTTTAAAAACAAAGACTTTCAGATATATATATATATAATATATATATATTTTTTTTTTTTTTTTTTAAATAGCATTTAACAGTTGCATATGACATGTTTACGTTACATAACAGAAGTTGTGATTTTCAAAAAGTAAAAAGAACACAAATAGAAGGTACAGGAAAATAATATTTTAAATATCTTTATCAATATGCTAATTTCCTGAGAACAAACATAATATGCAGTTCCACTAAAATACCTTCTCATTTTCAGGTCGTTGAATCTTCAGATCTTTGCTTGATTTGGTTCTTGAAGCTGTTTCCATATTCTGAGTTCAAACAACGACATATTAATTGATTAAATACATAATTTCATCACAACTAGATTAATATCCAGTCAAAAGATCAAATAGAGAACAAATATAACGATATTAAACCGTCACACAATAGTCCCCGTTTAGATGACTTACAAACTAAAGTTTCCATCAAAAAACATGTTTATAGAATAAAATAAAGAGTTAAGAAATGAATCAATCAATTTTAAATTAAAATCAAAAGAGTTTGAGTGTTTTCGCGTCGTTGTGTGATCACGACAGTACCGTTACCTCCGTCAGCCGTTTCCACACGACAAATCCTCCTCAAAACACGACAGAAACACGATGATTTCCTCCTCGCCGTATTAATAACACGTTACCATCGACTAAATCCGTCGTGTGTGATATTTAATATCGAGAAAACTCATGAATAACTATATTTATTACTCGACAGGCGGAAGCGATTCTCCTCAGCGACTGCGATCCTGGCCTGTTTGATTTCAAATAACCCACTTTTAAATACCTTTAAATATTGTAGGATTCTGATTGGCCAGATGACACAGTAAACTGGAATCTTATTGGTTGTTGGAGCCTTCGTCATGTGACGCAAATGCCCCGCAAGTAAAGCCGGGAAAATGTATCATTGTAAAGCGGATGACCAGCAGGTGGCGCTAATGATCGGGCTAAAAATATTACAATCAAGTCTAGCCTTTATGTGTGTGATGTAATAAGGACATATTAGAGCCTTATTTATTTTTATGGTTTTCTTCCATCCCACTTAATTGTATGTGAATAATTTAATTAAAACTAAAAGAGGTTTGGTTATTTTCAAACAAACTCCTATATAGTAAATAACCACATTTGCTTCAGTCAGTTTCCTGTGAGACACAGATGTTGTTCCTCCTTTAAAGTTCACAAAACACACAAGTCTTTATTTAGTATGAACATTAGTTTATTTCAACACTTGTAAACAGCTTTGGCTGTGTTCTGAGAACAAATGATGAACCGAGATCATTCTCCTTAACTCTAAAACAAACTAGACATTTAATTCAACGCTAAATACTTTCAATCTTTCCACCAAGTTGCTGCTTTTATGATTTAATACCAAATGTCTGTAACAAACATTTACATTCAATATAAATAAGTTGTTAAATGCAGTCATGTTTATTTTAGTTCATCATAATAATCCAGAGATGCAAACTGAAGTAAACCCAAAAAAAACAGAAGCTCTTCAATGCAATTTCAATTGAGAAGGAAACTAAAACACAAGGTTTCTGTGCTGAAGCAATAACACACATCCACAAACATAACTACCATCTTCATGTTTCATCTTCTTTTTTTTTTTTTTACATAATTACATCCTGAAGAAGTTCTGGACTGATATTCATCTGTACATTGGTACCGTTTTCCCGCCGCTGACAAAGACGATGCTGGAGTTGTGAATTGTGGATGCACGTATTGCATGAAATTACATAAACCTAGAAAATATAAATAAATAAATAGAATGTATTTCACCCTCCTCAAATCAAACACTGCAGAACGCTAGTGTCCAAAGGCACATTTCTATGGAAGCTTGTTTCCACCATGAAATAAACAATAAAAAATAATTGCGACTATATCTCACAATTCTGGCTTTTTTTTTTCTCAGAATTGCAATATATGTCAGAACTGTGTGATTTAAAGTCGGAATTGTGAGTTATAAAGTCAGAATTGCGTCAAATAAAGTCAGACTTGCATCATAAAGACAGAATTGCGTCAAATAAAGTCAAAATTGCGTCATATAGTCAGAATTGGGAGTTTTTGTTAATTTTTTCGCAAATTTGACTTTAACATGCAATTGCGCGATATAAAGTCAGAATTGTGAGTTATAAAGTCAGAACTGCGTGATATAAACTTGCGTGATATGGCTTTATTTCGTTTAATTGCATGTTATAGTCAAATTTGCGAAAAAAAGTTTTAAAAAGTCGCAACTCTGACTATATGCCAATTGCAAATTTATATTGCGCAATTCTGACTTTATAACCCGCAATTGCATGTTAAATTTGCAAATAAAAATGAAGTAGCAATTCTCACTTTGTATCACGCAATTCTGACTTTATATGACAATTGCGAATTTATATCGTGCAATTCTGACTTTATAACCCACAATTTCATGTTAGTCAAATTTGCGAATTTTTTTAAAGTTGCAATTCTGAATTTATATGACAACTGCGAATTTATATCGCGCAATTCTCACTTTATATGACAATTGCGAATTTATATTGTGCAATTCTGACTTTATATGACAATTGCGAATTTATATGTGCAATTCTGACTTTCTATGACAATTGCGAATTTATATCGCGCAATTCTCACTCAAGGCAATTATTGTGCAATTCTGAATTTATATGACAACTGCGAATTTATATCGCACAATTCTGACTTTATATCGCACAATTGCATGTTAGTCAAATTTGTGACTTTTTTTTTTTTTTTTAAAAAGTCTAAATTCTGACTTTATAATTTGCAAATCTGACTTTATAGTACCCAATTGAGATGAAAAAATATGTCAGAATTGTGAGATATAAATTCGCAATTACCTCTTTTATTTTTTTGTTTTTAGTGGTGTAAACAAGCTTCCATACATTTCTGCTGTTTACCATCATCACACACATTTTACCCTCCAAGGGTAAAGAACGCCTCACGTCTGGATCCAACATCCCAACTGCCTCCTGATAAATTAAAGTCAAAGCACATGTTCACTACAGAGGGAAGGAGGTCATTAGCAGTACATGGAACATTCTGGAGTCACTCGATGATGATGATTCTATTCTCTGTAGTGCATTTAGTGCTCTTTTGTTTTCTAAGGAGGCGTGTTCTGAAGAATCCAACATCTGAGATGGTCCTCCAAAATCTAGTTTGTTCCCTTCCTTGATGCTAAGTGTTAACAATATAATATAGTAATAAAATAAGTTATAATATTACTAACTAATTTTCAAGTGTGTAAGTGCTGGTGACGCAATGCTAGCCAGCGTCGAACAGCTGCATTCGTGTAACAGAGCTAAACGTGGCGAATGGATCATGGCATATGTTCCGTCTGATCATCGATCTGTTCGCGCTGTGTAAATGTCCCGTTATACTGATTCATTAAAACTACGTTTGAGAGTTCATCATGGATGAGCGCTCTACTCTTCCCCTTCGTTGTCTTCTTGTTGTGCGTCAACAGCGGTCGATGTCTAAACCCCGGACCGTCTCTCTCTGTCGCTCGACGTCCCGACAGTCTCTAATGTAGAGGCTTGAATGCGTAGGACGCAGAGAATGAATTTCCACGACTGGAAAAAAGACACATAGAGAAGAGCAGCGACAGAGAGGAAGGCCGTGCGCTGGCTCTCATTTCTCGGTGACGGCCGCGGCCATGGGCGTCCGCATGGTTCCTCTCGCTGTGATGGCCAGCTCCTCGATCTCTGTGTTCAGACGTCTGATTACCCACTCCATCGCCTCGCGACCCTGCGGACACAAACATTTACAAGTCAGACTGACTGTTAAATCTTTTAGCCACTGAACATCCATTATTTGTCTAGTTGTTTGGGATCAAGTCAGCTTTATTTCTACAGCTCTTTATACAGATTTATACTGTACAGACTGTTTCACAACATCTTCACAGTAATAAATTCAATTAATTAATGAATCATTCTGAGCTATTTGTGAATGGCTCATTGAACTGACACTTGATTCACTCACGAATCTGTCAATATTTGGCAGTATTAAAGGGTTAGTTCACCCAAAAATGAAAATAATGTCATTATTACTCACCCTCATGTCGTTCCACACCCGTAAGACCTTCATTCATCTTCAGAACACAAATTAAGATATTTTTGATGAAATCCGATGGCTCAGTGAGGCCTGCATAGCCAGCAATGACATTTCCTCTCTCAAGATCCATTAATGTACTAAAAACATATTTAAATCAGTTCATGTGAGTACAGTGGTTCAATATTAATATTATAAAGCCACAAGAATATTTTTGGTGCGCCAAAAAAACAAAATAAAGACTTATAAGTGATGGCCGATTTCAAAACACTGCTTCAGGAAGCTTCGGAGCGTTATGAATCTTTTGTGTCGAATCATGATTCGGATCGCGTGTCAAACCGCCAAACTGCTGAAATCACGTGACTTTGGCGCTCCGAACCGCTGATTCGACACGCTGATTCGTTATGCTCCGAAGCTTCCTGAAGCAGTGTTTTGAAATCGGCCATCACTATATAAGTCGTTATTTTGTTTTTTTGGCGCACCAAAAATATTCTCGTGGCTTTATAATAATATTGAACCACTGTACTCACATGAACTGATTTAAATATGTTTTTAGTACATTAATGGATCTTGAGAGAGGAAATGTCATTGCTGGCTATGCAGGCCTCACTGAGCCATCGGATTTCATCAAAAATATCTTAATTTGCATTCTGAAGATGAATGAAGGTCTTACGGGTGTGGAACGACATGAGGGTGAGTAATTAATGACAGAATTTTCATTTTTGGGTGAACTAACCCTTTAATAAACTGCATTGGTGTTAAGTTTTTCTGTTTGGCCAATGTGACTCTTATTTTGACAGCACTGAGAACACTCCATCTTTATTAGTTTACTGCCTCTTTTTAACAGTTTGTCTAATAACGTATTAGACAGAACTGTTAAACAAATAAAGTAAATGTATTACAAATAAGTATTTGTAAGCATTTGCTTTTCTATTATTAGTAATAACCTTGTTTTTATTAAAAAATAAAAACTAAGTGCCCTGTTGGATACAGCTTTTTATTAATATTTTTACTCATTTCTTCATTTGTCAAATAATAGAATTACAGAATCAAAAAGTTGCCATCTAAAGTATAAATCAGATTTTTTTCTTCTTCATATAATTCATTTTTAATTTATTTAGTTCTAATTTAGTAAATATTATGTCAAATAAATATACAATTCTTTTAATTAAATATTGTGATATCATTCGAGTAAAACGGTTTCTGGAACAAGAACAAATGTAGGGCGGGGCTTGATTTTGTCTGTGGGAAATTGATTGGGTGGTTGTGGTTTGCTATTGGTGGATCTCATGTGAGTGACAGGTTGCCCCGCCCTCGTGCCAGTAACTGGAGAAGCGTGTTTCGTTTGCTCACCTTTCCAGCATTGGTGGAGATGGTGGACGCCATGAGTCCTTCCAGATAGCTGCTCAGACTGACGCCCTTCACAGAGATGATGGCCTCCTGGGTGAGCATGGTCCTGTAGGAGCGGCAGCAGATATTGAACATGTTCATGAGGTGTTTAAAGGCACAGTTCACCCAAAAACTATAATTCTGTCATCAGTTATTCTCCCTCATGTCGTTCCAAACACATAAGACTTCTGTTCATCTTTGAAACACCAAATGAAGATATTTTAATTTCTGTCCCTCCAGTGAAAGTCTGTTCACCCAAAAATCTTCAAAACGTTCATTAAGAGATTGTAAAATAATTCATATGAATGAAACGATTTAATCCAAGTCTTCTGAAGAGACACAATCACTTTATATGATTTAATTTAGACTCTTATTTACACATAAACATTAATCAGCGAATGTATATGATAACCAGAAGCTCAATCATACTTGCTTAACGCACAAATGTAATTGAGCTTCTGCTTAAATGTTCAATGTTTGTATGTGAATAAGAGCCTAAATTGAATCCATTGATCATATAAAGCGCCTGTGTCTCTTCAAAAGTCTTGAAATAAACTGCTCCGTTCACATTCACCATCTCTTAATGAATATTTTGACATTTAAGGGTGAATATTCTTTCAGTAGAGCGACAAAAATCTCTGTTTTCATGTCAAATATCTTCATTTGCATTTCAAATGTCTTGGTTTGGAGAGTAAATAAGAGATTTTAATTTTTAGGTGAACTGTCCCTTTAAGAGGAGCAGCATGTGAAGAACAAGGCTGTATAGTTAAACAGAGAGTGAATCTTACTTCTCCGGGTCCTCCGGGTGCGGTCGGTATGTGAGCCTCTCGTCCACAGAAACCATGTTAGTGAAGGTGATCTATGGTGAGAAAATCAGGCAGAGCATGAGAGGTATGACACATCTACAAAATATGCTGTTTACAACCATAACACAAACCAACGCCCTCCCAGAATGCAACACAGACTGGCATTCACACAAACTCAACTAAAGGCCAGAACATGAATGCATGAGAAAAGGTGTGCAGGATTTACTGACACACCAGAAACGTCCTGACAGATTCACATCAACCTGAGAGTTTCAAATGACACCTGATTCAGTTCACAGGCTATATGAATCAGATTGTGAATGAAAAGTGCTGGCTCAATATGATCGGGTTACATCATGTGCACCGACACGTGTTGCTTGTAATAAACCACAGTTGACTGATATCAGTCGTGCCACTTACATTAGTCGACTGGAGCTCAAAGGTTTTCTCTTTGGGATCGACTATGGAGTGCTCCTGGATGTACGTACATGTCCGTGTGTTGCCAATTATCTGTGGAAAAAGACAGTGGGTTGATGTCTAAATCATGCATCTTCACAAACAGACAGTGTGAAGTCCATTTTGGCTTTAGTTTCACTCAGTGTGCAAGACAAACAAAACAAACACTCTACTATTATCTTGACCTGTACTAGGACTGACTACACAAAGCCTGTCACGTGAAGACGGTTTAAATCTCATTCATTTCTCAAGACGACGCCACTGTGACTGTTTCCAACAACAAGAAAATTCCATGCAATTCTACACATGTGAATGCAAATGGCAATATAATGTGTGCAGGAAACTCAAAGCTTTGGATGCACATATTCTGTAAAATGATTAGAAATGCATTTCATTTGATCCCTTTAATATCTTGTTCAAATCTCTTGGATCTCTGGGAGTTTTTGAAGACCTGGAACTCAGAATGCAACTTTTCTGCTTAAAAGGTGCTATAGAGGATGTTTTGTTTTATACATTTTTGCAATATTACTTGAAACTGTCTTTACTAACTGATAAAAGACTATTTATTAGGTGCACTGAAAGTAATAATATTAATATACATCATCTGTGCACGAGGTAGGGCCTTAAAAACATCAACCAATCGTTTGTGTGATCATCGCGTAAACGATTGGCCCTCTGGCTTGTCAATCACTCTATAGCACCTTTAAGTTGCATTTATTTGATCAAAAATACAGTAAAAATTGTAGGGCTGCCCCCTAATAGTCGACGTTCCATAGTTCCAGACGAGGTTGGACCTGGGAATATCCCAAATTAATGTCCCACTTCAGACCTCAGTGAGTTCCTGTCAATCACGTTCACATGTTGACCACAAGATCACAATGCGAGCATATGACCCAATGCGAGCATATCGTGTTTTTTTGTCAATTATGGCAAAATCATAATAAAAATAACCTAACATCGCTTTAAAAACAGCAATTTGCTGCTCAAGAAACATTTATGATCATTATCAATGTTGAAAACAGTTGTGCTGCTTCAGATTTTTGTGGAGACTGTGATACACTTAATTTTTTAGGATTCTTTGATGAATATAAAGTTCAAAAGAACAGCTTTTGTAACATTATAAATGTCACTTTGGATCAATTTAATGCATCCTTAATTAATAAAACAATCATAAATGTTTCTTGAGCAGCAAATCATCATATTAGAATGATTTCTGAAGGATCATGTGACACTGAAGACTGGAGTAATGATGCTGAAAATTCATCTTTGATCATAGAAATAAATTACACTTTACTATATATTCACATAGAAAACAGCCTTTTTGAATTGTAATAGTATTTTGCGTTTTTACTTTATCAGTCTTCTTTCAAAAACATTAAAAATCTTTAAAGATCAGTAATATATCTAACAACATACTGACTAGAGCTCTAGGAATCAAACTGGGAAGTTTTGGCCTTCAGCAGTCCTTGAGCAGAATGACAGTAAAAAGGTCAAGGACGACAGGAAGAAGTCACAACTCATTTGCGTAATACGTCACAGCGGAACAGTTCATTCAGAAACACGACACCAGAACGACATGTGCTGAGAACTAACCAGACCGATATAACCATTCAGTCAGTTCGCCTACGGGTCAGGAATCCTCACTCTCAGGAGGCCAAACAGAGGTTAGTTGGGATACGAACATCTCAAAAAACGTGACTGAACTCTGAGCAGGATTTCACCTCGGCTTGACGGTTTCCACCAAACAATGAGAGCTACTGAGTTCCTGTTTCAAGATTAACGTCAGCTGCTAGCTTTAATTCCACGAAACATGCAAACAAACAGATTAGTCTGTCTTATCTAGGAGAAAAGGAGGGAGTTTGTACCGATCTAACGATGGACGGCAGACCCCATTCAGTGCTGAGCAGCCGTTTGCTGTGCAGGCGTCCCTGCTGGTCCACGTTACGGTCCAACACGTCCACGCCGAACACGCTGGGGTTCATGGGGTTTGGGTACTTCTGCATGGCAGCTTTGGTCACGGTTTCCCATGGATGGCTGTGAGAGACAAAAGCAGACACTTTATTATTGACACATTGAAAGCAGAACATTAAATGCCCCTATTTTTCAGCTGAAAATACCCCACAGATCATTTATTATAGCTTGTCAAATTTGCCCCTATTTGGGTGTGAGCAAAAACACGCCGTTTTTGTGTGTGTCCCTTTAAATGCAAATGAGCTGCCTGCTTTCCAGAAGAGGGCGGAGCTTTAACAGCTCAACAACAACAAAGCTGGAGAATCTCACGCAGCCAAAATGACAAAAGTGTTCAGCCTTACATTGTTCAAACCGGAGTCGACACTGATGGAGAGACTCAGGAAGAAGTTACAACTTTTAGAATGAAACTGGACGTTTCTGAATGGTTAGTGGATAAATTGATGTAGTTGCTGTGGAGTTGATTCAACTCATCCACTAGCATGTGTCGTCATGTTCATCTTTTGTGTTGAATTGATCCTCATTTGTGAAGCAGTTCGGTGTAAAATGACGGCATGTCAACACCACTCTACTACAACAACTCTTCCTCTTCTCTAAAGCAGCCCAACATGGCCCCGCCCCCTTTGTTGAGTGTTCTCAGGGGCGGGGTTTATGTAAATTTTGGGGTTTGTGATGTAAAAGAAAATATCTCTCTTTGCATTGACCTTTGTAACTTTCCAGATGTTGTTTATGCTCAAACAGCAACATTACACACTAACTAAAGTTAAAAAACGAAATCATAAGCATGTTTAATTGCATCTGAAGCGCAATGACAGCGTATGGTGGTGTTATAAAATGCGTCTGCATCTGTGCATAAACTAACAATCACTGAGGAGTGACTTCAATTAAAGACTTCACATGAGCTGCGTTACGTCTGCAATGTGACCGTGGGACATCACAAGTCAGAAAGAGGATTCAACTACTGTTTTATCAGCAACCACGTTTACAGCCACAACCAGTCACAGTGCAAAAACAGCTAAACGTATTTTCAAAAGAAAGATGAACTAGGACATTCAAAAAGCCAAATTGAAAACATTAAAAGTGCACGAAATTGATATGAAATCAATGTCCAAAGTATCTTTCACAGGATATATCCTGTGTACAATCTTATATATTTTAACAAAATGCTTGAAATAAAACACTCAAATGTTTTCAGACCATCAAATTACTACACTTCATTAATATCTCTATTGTTGGCTTGTTTGTGTTAGTAGGGAAGTATCTTCATGTCCAAGTCACCATTGCTTAACGAATCTGATATAATATCTGTGTAATATAATTTAAAAAGGGAAGTTTCACTGGTCTTTTCTTCCTTATTATGTCGTATATCCGAGTAAAACACTTCAGGAACATGAACAAATGTAGGGCTGGGCTTGATTTTGTCTGTGGGGAATTGATTGGATGGTTGTGGTTTGCTATTGGTGGATCTCATGTGAGTGACAGGTTGCCCCGCCCTCATCATCAGAGAAGATGCTGCAAGAGGGAGGAGAAGATATTCTGATTCAAGATTATGAGGAACATGAATTTAAATTTATTTATGATTAATGATCAATTTATGACCTTGGACCACAAAACCAGTCATAAGGGTTTGAAATTGAGATTTATACATCATCTGAAAGCTGAATAAATGATCTTTCCTTTGATGTATGGTTTGTTAGGATAGGAAAATATTTGAAAATCTGGATTCTGAGGGTGCAAAAAAATGAAAATATTGAGAAAAATCACTTAAAGTTGTCCAAATGAAGTCCTTAGCAATGCATATATGCATATCCACTCACAAAAATACATTTTTGATTTATTTATGGTAAGAAATTTACAAAATATCTTCATGGAACATGGTCTTTACTTAATATCCTAATGATTTTTGGCATAAGAGAAAAATCAGTAATTTTGACCCATGCAACGTATTGATGGTTATTGTAGCACTACAAATATGCCCGTGTGACTTATGACTGCTTTTGTGCTCCAGGGTCACATATGTGGATGTGACTGTGTGTACAGTGTAAAAAGGGATTGAGAACAGTATAAACAAACCTAGAACAAAAGTTTGCATGTTTTATAATGAAACATTTGTTGCTTTTTTAAATATGTTTGTTTTTGGACTCATGTGTCTGAAATTAAGTAAACACTACACTCCTAAAATAGTTAAGAGCCTGGCGGCTTCAGCTAGTACATTCCGTCATATGAATGGTTGCCTGGGAGACAGTCAGCAGTCATGTGACACGTGACGTCTGGCGGGAGGTCCATGTTGTAGGGGAAAGGTCGCCCGCACTCGCAGTCAAGGAGAGTTGTGCAATGTGCCTGCAGATTTACACGCGGGTTCAGAGGTCACCTCATCTGAACATCTGTAATTCTGAGTCAATGTCCACCGCAGCTGATAAGACTGCTATGACTTCATCATCATTACCCTAAACAGCAGGATCAGCTTTAAAGTTAGTCGTTTGCCCTGCTGACCCACTGAAGCAAACTTCAGTACAATGAAATTCTTATTTTGGACATTTCTCTCAAGTAAGAGCTTAAGAAACAAAATACAAAGACATAAATATAAAATAATACACATTAAAAAGGACAATAACTAGTAAGAATAAACAATAGAGCACTAACAAACATAGAAATGTCAGACTGATGAAATCTCTTATCAATTTCATTCAGACAATCTTTATACAAATCAAACTGAACATTGCTTCTTACTGTATTATTGTTATTCTTATTGTGTATTATTCTCTTATATTTTAATGTCTTAGTATGATATTGTTTCATCATTCTTGAGAGGAATGGACAAAATAAAAGCTTAATTATACTAAAGTACAGATTAAAAAATATATAGTAATTTATGTAAATACTATAGTGTTTTCGAACCATACTATAGTAAAGTACTTGTTGTGGTAATTCTATAGTTGTTGTGGTAATATAACAACTATAGTAATTACTTTACCTGATATTGTACTAAGTTTTCTACAACTATGGGGTACATTACACCACAAAACTCTACAGTTTACTGTAGTAAAATCTAGGGCTGGGAAAAAATATCGATTTCTCAATTTTAATCGATTCTCATTTGTACGAACCAATATCGATTCTTAAATCCCAAGAATGATTAGTCTAGTCTGTTTTCAGTTTATGAATGAGCAGAATATGTAGCGCCTCCCATCCAATAAATCGCAATAATCTTTGTTACTTTTGATATGAAGCAAAGTCTCAGATTTCAAATGACGTCCATCTTATTATGAGATTCAAAAAATAAATACCATTTTGGCGCCGTTTAATGTGGCGTGACGGATCGCTTTAGCGCCTCAGTTAAAGAGAAGCATGTGATCATCCTCTCCTCCGCTTTAATACCAGTTACAGCGCGAAATAAACATGCATGAACATCTGAAGGTATGTTAAAATATACAGTACAACTTACTGAAATCCATATCATGTCTCGTGTAATCGCTCAATCAGTGTTTCAACCTCGCTTGTAAACAATGTCACATTTACCTCAGAAAAACATAATCAGTGACCATAAACTCGTTAGTCAGCTAGAAAAGTGCTCTAGAAAGCAACATTCTGATAAATATAGCTATGCACCGTTACATATAATTTTTAATTTTCTTCAATATTTAAAGCATGTTTGAATAAATTACTTATGACAGCCGCGAATTGGAGTAGAAATATGATTATGTAATTCTAGACTTTATAATAAAAACATCATTGAGTGTAATTTAAGTGTTTGTATATAAATAAGTTAATTTAACCTTCAATATTATTATAGTAGTACCAGCTGACTCTCATGTGTAGTTTACAGCATTAGTTGAGAGATTTTTTTCCTCTAGAAAATTTGTCATGTACTGTAACTGAAATTTTACATCCAAAATAATCGATATCGAATCGAAATCGAATCGAAAGCATGTGAATAGTAATCGAATCGAATCGTGAAAATTGTGTCAATACCCAGCCCTAGTAAAAACTAAAGTATACTACAGTATTTATCAACTATAGTTAATACTGCAGTATGTGTTGTAAATACTAATTTACTGTAATAAATACTATAGTATTTTTTCATGTGGCGCCATCATTCTTCACTAGTGTCAAGGACAAGCCGGCTAGATTGTGTAACTAACCGCTGAATACTTCACAACTCTATCTAATTTATTTAGTAAACACTTGAGAAGACCAAGTGTTTACTAAATAAATTAGATAAAAAGTTTATGAACTACTCAACGGCTTCAGTCATTATAGTTATTAATCTTCGGTAAAAGTCATTCACCTCAGATAATAGCATTAGCATGTAGCTAAAGTTTCTAAATCATCTAAGACCAGCGCTTTTACATTACTAAAACATTTATCTCGATACAACCACATATATATTTACTGAAAATTAAAAACATTACTTTTATAAAACTGACAGGAAGCCGTTAGAGAGATTGGCGCCTCGTGCACAGTTCACACAGACGAGCTAGCTAATCCTGTCACTCAAACTCCCACATTAGCATCCCAACCTCATTAGAATTAAACATTAGACGTTCACTAACTTGAAAATGTGCTCTGACGTCCAGATCTTCATGGTTCCTGATGAACGGTAGATGTTAAAGCGCGAGGGCTACTCGGTGACTCCTCGCCGCTTCCGCCGTTTGTTCCAGAACACTGACACTCTGGCCCCGCCCACCGGTGACGCACGTTCTGGCGCAGGACACGATCCAGCCAATCAGAGCTGAGCGATCTGAATGGAAAACCTCCCGCCCAGAGAATGTGCGCGTGCATGTATGGAACAGCCATTAAAGTTCAGTACGGAAGTTCAGTACAGAACATTACATGATATTAAGTGTGTTACGTCAGGTGTTTCTTGTGCACATGCTGTCCAGGTGTATTAGTAAAGGTTACACAGAATATTTTTTCTGTAAATATATATATATATCATTATGGTGAAAAATAATGTGCCAGAAATTGAAAATGAAGAGTAATATAGAATAGAATAGAAAATAGAAAAAAGTTCAGTTCATATATGAACTTTCTACTTTCTAATTTACACTTTACCGATTCTATTCTATTCTATTATTTTCTATTATATTCTATAATCCTCTTCATTTACAATTCTTGCACATTATTTTCACCATATTGTGTTCTATATGTACTATATATTATATAATATATATATAGATATATAAAAGGGTGAAAAATAATGTGCCAGAAATGAAAATGAAGAGTAATATAGAATAGAATAGAAAATAGAAAAAAGTTCAGTTCATATATGAACTTTCTACTTTCTAATTTACACTTTACCGATTCTATTCTATTCTATTCTATAATCCTCTTCATTTACAGTTCTTTGCACATTATCTTCCCCCATATTGTCTGTTCTATATGTACAATATATATATAAATATAGGCCTATATAGTGTGTGTTTGTACATATATCACACACACACACACACACACACCCACACACGCACACCACACGCACACACACACACTTATTATATATATATATATATATATATATATAATATACAGACAATATGGTGAAAAATAATGTGCAAGAAATTGAAAATGAAGAGATATAGAATAGAATAGAAAGTAGAAAAAATTCAGTTCAGATTTTCTACTGAACTTTCTACTTTAATTACACTTACGATTCTATTCTATCTATTCTATTATTCTATATCCTCTTCATTACATTCTTGCACATTGTATCTATATCTATATCTATCAGATTATATATATAGACAATATGGTGAAAATAATGTGCAAGAAATTAAAATGAAGAGGAATATAGAATAGAATAGAAAGTAGAAAGTTCAGTAGAAAGTTCATATATACCTTTCTACTGAACTTTCTACTTTCCAATTTACACTGCTATTCTATTCTCTATTCTATTCTATTCTAATCCCTCTTCATTTACAGTTCCTGCACATTATTTTCCCCCATATTGTCTGTTCTATATGTACAATATTGTAAATGTTAATAATCATGAATTGATATTAATTTTCCCAACAATATGCAAAATTATAAATGCACAAAGCAGCAAATTAAGCGATTTACATGGAATATATGAGAGTACCATTGCATACTACTCTTACTCTCAATAATAAAAATAATCTTAATAACAAAAATAATTTTTAAAGGGCATTTTGTTATTTTATTTTCGATATGTTATAATAATAGTATAGTCATCAAACTCTCTAACACAAATATAAGTCCGTGAATGAACATGTGACACAAATGAGAACCATGAGCATGAGCCTTTAATTGAAAATGTTTTTAAAGTTCACAAGAGGCATAAATTTAGTCTGTTTCCAGACCTTTGACTGCTAGTGAACAAGAATAAAGCATCAGCATGTGACAAACTCACACATACGGCACACACTGACCACATGCCAACCATGACAAACGGCTCAGTACTCAAAATAATTAGTTCTGCATGTTCTTTTTAGTTATATAGTAAGCTAGTAACATCTTAAAGATTAGTTTGAAAGATGTTCACTCTTTTTGTTAGGGTAATTTGTGCATATCCTGATGCTCTAACACAACACTTTGTCATTGTGACAAACACATCTCCACATTTTACAATCAATAGTGAGATTATACTCAGTTTCTGAGCCAAACGCCCTTTGAAGTGAAGAATTACACATCATCATACGGTTCAGACAGACGCACGTGATATTTCTGGTGGAATCTGTTCAGTTCAGCAGGTCATATTGTGTGGAAACTCTTTAACAACACAGTCTGGATTCATCATGTTGAAATAGGCATCTTGAGAAAACCAGGATATATTTCAGTGGGATATTAAGTCTTGATTTGTAGTGTGAGTATCAGGCGCCCTCTACTGATGATGAATTTTAATGCGTTTATGTTTGAATGCTTTCCTAATCCATGTCTATATATCTTTTTTTATTATGTCTTGTCAAGTGTTTTTCAACAAAATTTTGATCTTAAACATATATTGTGTAAAAATCCTATACAAATTCAGTATATTAACCCTTTCACGCATAGAGGTCACTACAATGGACAGCTATTAAAAAGCCATTTTCTTAGATATGCATGGGTTTTAACCACTACAGTGGATTCTAGTGGATCATCCTCTACACTGCCACCAAGTGGCAAGCCTTTGTATGTGGATTTTTTTTTGCCAAACCAATATGGACAATGGCCAGTCAGAAATGCCAAGTTGCTCTGGAATATCCATCCATTCCTTCTATCCTAGGAGACTCTTGCAGGGACAAAAAAATGTTGTGACATCAAGTAACATCTAAGGAGTCATATTGTTGTTAAATTTTCATATGTTGTTAAAGTATTGATTTTAGATTGGGAGGAAATCAGTTATACAATTCATACTATTATTGTGACTGTTGTTCTTGAAAATACTTCATTAGCAGTAGCTTTTTTTTGGCTGTGAATAAATGTATTTGTGTTATTAGATTGTAATTGGCAGTTGCGTCAAAAAAGTAATCTGATTACCTAATGCACATTACTTGTAATTTGTTACCTTACTCGTTACATCAAAAAGTATTCTGATTACGTTATGCACATTACTTGTAATGCCTTACTTTACTCGTCACATCAAAAAGTAATCTGATTACATAATGCACATTAATGCACATCAAAAAGTAATCTGATTACGTAATGCACATTAATTGTAATGCGTTACTTTACTCGTTACATCGGAAAAAAAATCTGATTACGTAATGAACGTTACTTGTAATGCATTACTTTACTCGTTACATCAAAAAAGTAATCTGATTACGTAATGCACGTTACCTGTAATGCATTACTTTACCCTTGACATTAAAAAAGTAATCTGATTATGTAATGCACATTACTTGTAACTTGTTACCCTGCTTGTTACATCAAAAAAGTAATCTGATTATGTAATGCATGTTATTTGTAATGCGCTACTTTACTCATTACATCAAAAAAAGTAGTCTGAATACATAATGCACATTACTTGTAACCTTACTCGTTACTCAAAAAGTAATCTGATTATGTAATGCACGTTACTTGTAATGCACTGTACATCAAAAAAGTAATTGATTATGTAATGCACATTACTTGTAATGTGTTACTTACACATCAAAAAAAGTAATATGATTATGTAATGCACGTTACTTGTAATGCATTAATTTACTTGTTACATCAAAAAAGTAATTTGATTATGTAATGCATGTTACCTGTAATGCATTACTTTACCCTTGACATTAAAAAAGTAATCTGATTATGTAATGCACATTACTTGTAATGTGTTACTTTACTCGTTACATCAAAAAAGTAATATGATTATGTAATGCACGTTACTTGTAATGCATTAATTTACTTGTTACATCAAAAAAAGTAATCTGATTACGTAATGCATGTTACCTGTAATGCATTACTTTACCCTTGACATTAAAAAAGTAATCTGATTATGTAATGCATGTTATTTGTAATGTGCTACTTTACTCATTACATCAAAAAAAGTAATCTGAATACATAATGCACATTACTTGTAATTTGTTACCTTACTCGTTACATCAAAAAAGTAATCTGATTACGTAATGCATGTTACCTGTAATGCATTACTTTACCCTTGACATTAAAAAAGTAATCTGATTATGTAATGCACATTACTTGTAACTTGTTACCCTGCTTGTTACATCAAAAAAGTAATCTGATTATGTAATGCATGTTATTTGTAATGCACTACTTTACTCATTACATCAAAAAAGTAATCTGAATACATAATGCACATTACTTGTAATTTGTTACCTTACTTGTTACATCAAAAAAGTAATCTGATTATGTCATGCACATTACTTGTAATGTGTTACTTTACTCGTTACATCAAAAAAAGTAATATGATTATGTAATGCACGTTACTTGTAATGCATTAATTTACTTGTTACATCAAAAAAGTAATTTGATTATGTAATGCATGTTACCTGTAATGCATTACTTTACCCTTGACATTAAAAAAGTAATCTGATTATGTAATGCACATTACTTGTAACTTGTTATCCTGCTTGTTACATCAAAAAAGTAATCTGATTATGTAATGCATGTTATTTGTAATGCGCTACTTTACTCGTTACATCAAAAAAAGTAATCTGAATACATAATGCACATTACTTGTAATTTGTTACCTTACTCGTTACTCAAAAAAGTAATCTGATTACGTAATGCACGTTACTTGTAATGCATTAATTTACTTGTTACATCAAAAAGTAATCTGACTACGTAATGCACATTACTTGTATTTTGTTACTTTACGAGTACATCAAAAAAGTAGTCTGATTATGTAATGCATGTTACGCCCAACACTGCTCATTTCAGATGAGACTGAAAACACCTGAACACTAGTTTTTCCACAGTCTGAAAACATCAATAGATCAATGTAGATTTCAGTCTGAGGTTTTCTCAGAGAGGAGAGCTAAATGTATCCATTTTAATCATATTATTAGCTAATAAGGGTAAACTGATGTACTCTGGTTTATATCATTTTATTCATTTGGTAAATACACACAGTATTACTGTGCTGTTACTGTATTATGTTTAATACAGTATCTCTTCAGTTAAAAACATAAACACATACTGTCCACTCAAGTGGACATCTGAAAATATCTTTGTAAAATAAGTTTTAAAAAAGTTCAAATCTTTTTTTTTTTCATGCCTTAAGAGCAATAAAACACATGAGGGAAAATCCTGATAATTCATGCATGAATTAGTCCACATGAGCAACAATATATACAAATACAAATATTGTAGGGACATTCCAAATGTTTGAATTATAAATTGTTTAATCAATACTATAAACTGAGTAATGATGTATAATTGAATATTTCAGGGTGAAGAAATATTGTGCTGAACACAGTAACTGATTTCCCCCAGTAGGTGGCGTTGCTTTCTTTCTGTCAGCACTCAGTTGTTGATCTGTTGGATGCTCATCTTGTGTGTGTGTGTTTGTGTGAGAGAGAGAGTGAGTGTTTGTGTGTGTGTTTATGTGCATGTGCATGACGTTAGTGTGTGGGTTTGAGCCATCAGGATCAAAGCTGAGTGACGTGATCAGGTAAAGGACGAGGATCGACCTCACAGCACTCAGAGGTCACAGAGCAGGAGGATGACGGCCGACATCAGCTTCTTCACATGTGAGGATGAAAGGACAGAGAGGAGTCACACACACTGACAATCCACACACTCTCCAGTCATCATCCCTCAAAGGTCAAGAACGACTGACCTATGGGTTGCTCCCAGATAACAAAAATATGTTCTAAGAACGTACCATTTTACTTATTAAAGACCAGATAACTTTGAATGAAAGTTACTGGAAGAACGTTTGTTCATAACGTTGAGAGAACCTTGCTGAAACGTTCTGAGAACATTCCCTGTTAGATTCTTACTTTTTAAAATGTTATTGTGACATTTAAGCAAACCCTGCTGTTGTACTGAAGCATCTCGTGAGCCTCAAACGTGAGCGAGAGCGAATCTCAATCAGCGCAAGCCCCGTTGCCATGGAGATCATCTGATGCTCCCGCTGCTTAATTGGCATGTGGGTGTTAATTCCTGAATTCATGGGGCTTAATAATTACATTTTGTCTTATGTTGATGATGCAGCCGCCTCTCATATAAATAAAACACAACACACATTCTATCCTGAAATACAGTTTAGAAAGTCTAATGCTCTGCACCATCATTCTATTCTATTCTGTTCTATTCTATTCTATATTCCTCTTCATTTTCAATTTCTGCACATTATTTTCCATTTTGTGTGCTGTACTATATGTACAATATTGTAAATGTTAAAAATAATGAATCTATATTAATTTCTCCAATAATATGCAAAATTATAAATGCATAAAGCATCATATTAAGCCATTTACATCGAACAATTTCATA
>JAOTNS010002589.1:910000-932500 GCA_028476615.1 Culter alburnus
TTGTTTATATTACATTGTGGGGACCAAATGTCCCCATGATGTAATATAAACCTGAGTTCACCTACATCGTGGGGACCAGCCAGCGGTCCCCACAATGTAAATGGGTTTATAAATCATATAGAATGAGTTTTTGTGAAAAAGTAAAAGTTTGCACAGTTTCCTGTGAGGGTTAGGTTTAGGGGTAGGGGCAGGGTAGGGGGATAGAATGTACAGTTTGTTCAGTGTAAAATGCATTGAAGTCTATGAAAGTCCCCACAATTCACAAAAAACAAACTGTGTGTGTGTGGTTGTGTGTGTGTGTGTGTGTGAGTCTGTGTGTGTGTGATGTGCGTGTGTGAGTCTGTGTGTGTAAGTGTTTGCGCATGTGTGAGTGTGTGTGTGTGTGTGTGAGACTGTGTGTGTGTTTGTGTGTGTGTGTGTGTGTGTGATTGTTTGTGCGTGTGTGTGTGCGTGTAAGTGTTTGTGCATGTGTGAGTGTGTGTGTGTGTAAGTGTTTGTGCGTGTGTGAGTCTGTGTGTGTTGATTGTTTGTGCGTGTGTGAGTCTGTGTGTGTGTGTGTAAGTGTTTGGCATGTGTGAATGTGTGTGTGTGTGAGTCTGTGTGTGTGTGTGTGTGTGTGGTGTGTGTGTGGTGTGGTGTGATGTGCATGTGTGAGCTGTGTGTGTGTGTGTGTGAGTGGTGTTTGTGTGTGTGTGTGTGTGTGTGTGTTTGTGCGTGTGTGAGTGTGCTTTTGTTTATATTACATTGTGGGGACCAAATGTCCCCATGATGTAATATAAACCTGAGTTCACCTACATCGTGGGGACCAGCCAGCGGTCCCCACAATGTAAATGGGTTTATAAATCATATAGAATGAGTTTTTGTGAAAAAAGTAAAGTTTGCACGTTGTGAGGGTTAGGTTTAGGGGTAGGGGCAGGGGGGGGATAGAATGTACAGTTTGTTCAGTGTAAAATGCATTGAAGTCTATGGAAAGTCCCCACAATTCACAAAAACAAAATGTGTGTGTGTGTGTGTGTGTGTAAATGTTTGTTGTGTCTGTGTGTGTTGATGTTTGTGCGTGTGTGTGTGTGTGTGTAAGTGTTTGTGCGTGTGTGACTCTGTGTGTGTGTAAGTGTTTGTGCGTGTGTGAGTCTGTGTGTGTGTTTAAGTGTTTGTGCGTGTGTGAGTCTGTGTCTGTGTGTGTTTAAGTGTGTGTGTGTGTGTGTGTGTGAGTCTGTGTGTGTGTGTGTGTTTGTTGTGTGTGTGGTGTTTAAGTGTTTGTGCGTGTGTGTGAGTCTGTGTCTGTGTGTGTTTAAGTGTGTGTGTGGGTGTGGTGTGTGTGTGTGTGAGTTGTGTGTGTGTGTTTAAGTGTGTGTGCGTGTGAGTGTGTGTGTGGTTTAAGTGTGTGTGTGTGTGTGACTCTGTGTGTGTAAGTGTTTGTGCGTGTGTGAGTCTGTGTGTTGTGTTTAAGTGGTGTGTGTGTGTGTTGTGAGTCTGTGTGTGTGTGTGTGTGTGTGTGAGTCTGTGTGTGTGTGTGTTTAAGTGCTTTTGTTTATATTACATTGTGGGGACCAAATGTCCCCATGATGTAATATAAACCTGAGTTCACCTACATCGTGGGGACCAGCCAGCGGTCCCCACAATGTAAATGGGTTTATAAATCATATAGAATGAGTTTTTGTGAAAAAGTAAAAGTTTGCACAGTTTCCTGTGAGGGTTAGGTTTAGGGGTAGGGGCAGGGTAGGGGATAGAATGTACAGTTGTTTCAGTGTAAAATGCATTGAAGTCTATGGAAAGTCCCCACAATTCCAAAAAACAAACATGTGTGGTGTGTGTGTGTGTGTGTGTGTGTGTGTTTGTGTGTGTGTGCTTTTGTTTATATACATTGTGGGGACCAAATGTCCCATGATGTAATATAAACCTGAGTTCACCTACATCGTGGGGACCAGCCAGCGGTCCCCACAATGTAAATGGGTTTAAATCATATAGAATGTTTTGTGAAAAAGTAAAAGTTTGCACAGTTTCCTGTGAGGGTTAGGTTAGGGTAGGGGCAGGGTAGGGGGATAGAATGTACAGTTTGTTCAGTGTAAAATGCATTGAAGTCTATGGAAAGTCCCCACATTCACAAAAACAAAACATGTGTGTGTGTGTGTGTGTGTGTGTGTGTGTGTGTGGTTGTGTGTGTGTTTGGCATGTGTGAGTCTGTGTGTGTGGTGTGTGTGTGTGTGTGAGTCTGTGTGTGTTTGTGTTTGTGTGTGTGTGTGAGTCTGTGTGGTGTTTAAGTGTGGTGTGTGTGTGTGAGTCTCTGTGTGTGTGTTTAGTGTTTGTGTGTGTGACTCTGTGTGTGTAAGTGTTTGTGCGTGTGTGAGTCTGTGTGTGTGTGTTTAAGTGTGTGTGTGTGTGTGAGTCTGTGTGTGTGTGTTTAAGTGTTTGTGCGTGTGTGACTCTGTGTGTGTGTAAGTGTTTGTGCGTGTGTGAGTGTGTGTGTGTGTGTGTTTAAGTGTGTGTGTGTGTGTGTGTGTGTGAGTCGTGGTGTGTGTGTGTGTGTGTGTCGCAGAGGATAAGTGTAAAACTGGTCATGGAAGCCAATGATTATAGTTTATAAAGTTATAAATATGGATATTTTTCTTATAAAAACGCATCGCTTCGCGTCAGAAGGTCTTTATTAACCCTTTTATGATGGATTGATGTGCTTTTTTGAGCTTCAAAATCATAAAGCTAGGAAGAGCCAGAATATTTTTAAATTTGAACTCTGATTGTGTTCGTCTGAAAGAAGATAGTCATATACAGCTAGGATGGCTTAAAGGTGCGTAAATCATGGGATAATTTTCTTTTTTTTTTTTGCGTGAACTATCCTTTAACAGCAAAAACACTGCTGTGTTTGACCAGAGGAGGGTGTTTATTCTCTCAAATTTTCAAGAAGAAATAGGGGAAGATTTAATTTTTATGAAAAGTGATTTTCTATATTCAAGAGATAAATGTTCTGTTTTCATAATATAAAATATCTCTGAGTGGTTTACTAATGTAGGGCTGAATAAATGCACTATCCAAACTTAAATGGTTGTAATTCAAGAATACTTTAGAATATAGACATAAGGCTGGTCTTGAAATTTGGCAGATTATTGTAGAAGTGAAATAACTTATGTAAGTGAAACAGAAAGAAAGTTATAGAAGTTTAAATTTATGAAAATGTAAAATGTAAAAAATATAATATTTTATATAAAATATATAAGTTTTACTCTAAAACTGCAAGAAAATCAAAGCTGAACAAGTTGTGTTCCAAATTTCAGGTTGATATCTCAAAAAATGAGCTTTCAGTAAGATTTTGTTTGGGCGCAGTACCACACTGTTTCACTAGATGACACCCAAGCTCCATTACTGACCATATAAGGGCGCTTCCATTTCCATATATGGTTTGAGTGATTTGAACCATATATTTCAATTACTTTCATACAATTTATGAAGTAGACATCCTATATAGAAGTAGTATGGGAAGTTTGGCAGAATTTGATATGAATTCATCCTCTAATAAACATAAAAACAACATGTATGTGGGTTATAGCTCGCCGCAACAATCATAAATGTATTTTTTTTCTATTAAAAACATTTTCAGACCTTTTTTCCCTCAAAAAAATTGAATGGATGTTATGTTTTGAACTCTTGGCATGAAAACAAACATGTTTCTTTAATGATTTTTCATGTTCATCGCAAATTTCAAAATAAAGGTCTGAACATGCCTTGACAAATTACTGCTCCTCTGTAATTTATTTTGGAAATCAGTCACCAAATATGAAAAAGTTCTAAGCTTTCAAATGATATATAGTTAAGTTTAGGTTTAGTATAGGATATTACTGTTTTAAATATGTAATGGCCCACCGGTGGACCAGTGACAGCTAACAGGTTAAACCAGTTTTTATTTTATTATTTATTTTAAAAAAAACATGTCTCATCAATGCCATAATATTCAGAAATGAACAGAACAGATATTATGAAGGATTTTAAAGTGAACCCTGCTGGATAAGGATACACATCATTATTTTCCAAACACATTCCAATCTCCATCC
Source organism: Culter alburnus (assembly GCA_028476615.1). Lineage (NCBI taxonomy): Eukaryota > Metazoa > Chordata > Actinopteri > Cypriniformes > Xenocyprididae > Culter > Culter alburnus. Next base: position 914,044 of record JAOTNS010002589.1, read on the forward strand.
GTCACAAAGGAACGCTTTCCGAATCTGTTTGCTGTTGCATGTCCTCCTATCTAACAGATCAAAAGCAGAGCAGAATTGGCTCATGCACTCAGTCAAAGGCCAAGTCTGGCAGTGACGTGATGCTGTCTGCCTCTAAGCCCCGCCCCCAGTGCAGTAGCGCGCCCCCCCCGCGGGTTCCCAGCCAACTTGGACTTGAATGAGGTGCGCGCAGACGGCTGGAAAGTAGTACAAACCGTCTGGGAATAACACCGGGAATACTGGAGTCCAGAGGCCAGACAGCGGGACGGGGGCGGGGGGAAGGCGGCTAAAGGAAAGCCGCGACGAAAGCCCTGGAAGAAAGAACCGTCGGTGAAGGAAGAGGAAAAGCCTGCGTCAATGTTTTTATTCGACAGCGCGCGGTGAATCCCCCCCTTTTTTCCTCGTCGATCCCCGTGAGATTTTTTTCAATGTTCAGCTTCATGGGTCTGATGAACGGAACCACCGACACCCACACCAATGTCTCCTGTACATGTAACTGCAAGAGATCCACTTCATTCCAGAGTATGGCGATCAGTGAGTATCGTTTTCTCTCAGTTTTCCCTGACGCAAACCGACGACCGATTCGAATTAAACTACGATTCGAATTAAAGCGAATTATCTCTATTCTATATCTACATCTCGCATGTTTATGTTCTTCTTTAGGTGTTTAGACTAATCGTTTGTCAGGTAACGAGTCAGATAAACTCCTCAGAAAGTTTTGACGGGGACTAGTTTAGGTCGTGTAAGGATCTGGTTAGTGGGTGATGCGGTCAGTGACAGCCTGAGTCTATAATCATTAGCTCACATTAGATTATCTAACTTTTTGATGATCCGGACCTCTAAATATGATGTTCCCTTATTATATATCTTTTTTAGGTTAAAGGATTAGTTCACTTTCACATTAAAATTTCCTGATAATTTACTCACCCCCATGTCATCCAAGATGTTCATGTCTTTCTTTCTTCAGTGGAAAAGAAATGAAGGTTTTTGATGAAAACATTCCAGGATTTTTCTCCTTATAGTGGACTTCAATGGACTCCAAACGGTCAAAATTACAGTTTCAGTGCAGCTTTAAAGAGCTTTAAATGATACCAGAAGAGGAACAAATCTAGAAACCATCGCTCATTTTCTAAAAAAAAAAAAAAATTATATACTTTTAAACCATAAACGCTCGTCTTGAACTAGCTCTCTTCTTCTTCTCTATTAGAATTCTCGCAGTGTAGACACTGCTAAGTGTATTACTGCCCTCCACAGGTCAAAGTTTGAACTAAATTGTCATACACAATATGCTAGTGCAAGTATATAACAATTAGTTCAAACTTTGACACATTTTAATACATTTAGCATTGTATACACTTCTGGAATTCTAATAGAGAAGAAGAGAGCTAGTTCAAGACGAGCATTTATGGTTAAAAGTATATAATTTTTTTTTTTTTTTTTTAGAAAATGAGCGATGGTTTCTCTAGATAAGACTCTTATTCCTCGTCTGGTATCATTTTAAAGCTCTTTGAAGCTGCGCTGAAACTGTAATTTTGACCTTCAACTGTTTGGAGTCCATTGAAGTCCACTATATGGAGAAAAATCCTGGAATGTTTCATCAAAAACCTTAATTCTTTTCGACTGAAGAAAGAAAGACATGAACATCTTGGATGACATGGGGGTGAGTAAATTATCAGGAAATTTTAATTTGAAAGTGAACTAATCCTTTAAGTTTTTTGATGAAAACATTCCAGGGTTTTTCTCCATATAGTGGACTTCAATGGACTCCAAACGGTTGAAGGTCAAAATTAGTTTACAGCGATCCCAGACGAGGAATAAGAGTCTTATCTAGAGAAACCACCACTCATTTTGTAAAAAAAAAAAAAAAAAAATTATACATTTTAACCATAAACGCTCATTTAGAACTAGCTCTCTTCTTCTTCTCTATTTGAATTCCATCAGTGTAGACACTGCTAAGTGTATTACTGCCCTCCACAGGTCAAAGTTTGAACTAATTGTTATATACTTGCACTAGCATATTGTGTATGACAATTTAGTTCAAACTTTGACCTGTGGAGGGCAGTTAGCAGTCTAATAGAGAGCGTAGAAGAAGAGAGCTAGTTAAAGATGAGCATTTATGGTTAAAATGTATAAAATTTTTATTTTTTTTTTTTTGAAAATGAGCAATGGTTTCTCTAGATAAGACCCTTATTCCTCGTCTGGGATTGCTGTAAACTGTAATTTCAACCGTTTGAAGTCCACTATATGGAGAAAAAAATCCTGGAATCTTTTCATCAAAAACCTTCATTTCTTTTCGACTGAAGAAAGAAAGACATGAACATCATGGATGACATGGGGGTGAGTAAATTATTCATTTGAAAGTGAACTAATCCTTTAACTTGTTTTTTTTATTGGTGGGCACAGTCTACAAATGCAGTCCCCCTTAGCTATATGCACATGAAACATTATGATGTAATGATGTGCATATTTCATAAGCATGCTGACATTATTGGTCTGATCAGATGCTGTGGTTTGGTCTGTGGTTATCAGAACGGATGTGGTTCGACTGCTTGTGTGACGTTCTGTCTGCTCCAAAATCCTCAGCTGGGAGTTGCCGACTAATACTTAATTTGTAGTGACTAACTTATTGTTCAGACAGCTGCCCCCTGTTGTCCAGCAGACTCATTCATTCGTGGAATTTATTTGAGGACGCATGATTAACCGTCTTGCAAAATCTGTCTGCAGTTACCAAATAATCTTTTGTGAAGAAAAAGCTAAGCAAATAGCAAGGTGATATGCACCCGGCGTCCTGGGAAAAGATCTGCAAAGATCTTGAATTCCGAAGTAGAACTTGCTGTCCGGTTTCGAGCATCTCTGATATGGTAGAAATTATGTTCCTGTAATCGCAGCTGTTTTCAGACGTTGTCTTGCTCTTGTTTGTCTAGACAGACACTCAGTCACGCCTGACCTGATGTTCTCTGGAAATGAAAGTTACACTCCGGCAAATATCCAGTTGATCAAGTTTAAGTCAGTCAGCGGTGGTTTGATTCAGAGTTTCTTCAGCTGGTTTCTTCGGTGTGGGTGGCGAGGGAAGGATTTTGGTTATTTTTATTTTGCTTCTGTCTGTGAGGATCTCTTATCACAAATTGTTTTGCAGAAGAGGCCGCAAGCGATGCAGAATGAATGTTTCTTTTGAGGGAAGGAAGGTTTGTTTGTTTCAGCTCACAGAAACGGTGCTGTAAGCAGATTTGAGGTTTTAACATGTTCCTGGATGTTACAGAGAAGCAGACTCTGTTCTTTCCATTCTTGGAAGCACAAGCCGGACAAAGCATGGACGTGTGAGATCTCGCTCGCTTCATTCACGGTCACAGGAGCCAAGAGAGATTCAGGGATAGACATACGTCACTGTCTGTCAGACATGTCTGTCTGTCGCTGAATCTCTCCTGGCTTCTGTGAACATGAAAGAGAAAGTTCAATAAAGAAATGTCAGCCCAAAGTACAAAAGAAAACATTCAAAACTTTCCTATATATTGTAGTCATTATGAGCACAACTGAATACATGACATTTACTAACCACATGATATGCAAATAAATAAAAATAATCTTGAATTGAAATTATAACATTGTGCATGCATAAAATGATGTTTTGCATTGATTTCAGATGCAAATAAACCCTCCATCTTATGTTGAATGAAGTGGTATTATTTTAAATGTTCTGCCTTTTATATATATGTTGGTTTACATTTAAAATCACTGCGTTACAGTATTGAAATGTGTTTAATGTAGGGCTGCTCAGTTATGGCAAAAATCATAATCACGATTATTTTGGTCGATATTGAAATCACGATTATTGGTGGGTGATATGATCAAAGTCTTGTTAATGAAATGAGTAAATTTAATTGTGAGTGAAATTTCACAATTAATAGCTAATATATAGGGATGCACGATATAATGGTATCGGCCGATATATGATAATTTTTACGTTATCGGTATCGGCCTGATAAGAAAATTTGTCCGATATATTAAAGCCAGTAAATAATGTATTATTTCCTTCAGCTGAGACGCTTCAGATGCGCACTGTTCGCTATGATGGTTATTAATTGCTTGAAATATAATTGAAATCACTTCAGAAAGGAAAATACAGTGCAACATCTGTCATACTGGCTACATAATATTATAATGAGAACATTAGAATTGTGTGTTTGGGACGTGGCTTTTAATTGTGAGACTTTTGTTTTTGTAAATTATATAAAAATTTGGATTTAGATTTATCGACTAATTTATCGGTTATCGGCTTTCAAATATAAAGAATTATCGGTTATCGGTATCAGCCAAAATGTTCATATCGGTGCATCCCTACTAAAGTGTTAACTAATGAAAGAAGTACAAAGTCCTCAAAACGGTTACAGAAGACAAGTAAGAACTAATTACAAACAAAACCAACAAAAAAATACAACAGAACAAAAATAATAATAATTAAATAAAGTTCTTTAGGTTTTTCAGGAAGATGTATTAACAGTGTTATTCAGATAAATAATAGACAACAACAGAAATTGAATAAAGTAATCAAATGTAAAATACCACTGCTGTATACATTAAATATAGAATAATCCTTTTTAAAACTTCAAAAGTTATTCATTCAGGAGCAGTGAGTGATTTTATCTTTGTCTTTTGTTGTTTGATTAACATTAATGACTGCAGCAGATTTATTAGGCTGCTGTCACTTTAAGAGCTGCACGGATCCAATATACTGACACACGCGTGTTTTTTTTCTAAACTGTTTACATTCACTTATGATAAAATTGTATTTACGAGGATACTTAAAATGCAACAAGAATTTCTCTTGATTACAAAAGTTTTTGGTGACATTCTCCGCTAACAGGGAATGTTCTCTGAATGTTCTGGCAAGGTTGTCTTCAAACGTTCTTCCAGTAACATTAATAGAATGTTCATTCAGAGTTATCTGGTTTTTAATAATGTTCACAAAATGTTAGCTCAAAAATATTATTTATACATCGTTTTTTTCCTGAAATGTTTCAGTTGAACATTCGTCTAAATGTTACGTTTTTTTAATGTTATTACTTGTTTCAGAACGTTCGGAGAACATTCAAAAGTAACGTTCCCATAATGTTTGGAGTCTTTCCTTAACGTTCACATAGCCAAGAAAAACGTTTTTAAAACATTTAAAAAATGTTTTTAATGTTCAGAGAACATTCAGAAATAACGTTTTTGTAACTTAATAAGAATGTTAGTAAAACGTTCTCAGAACTAGTGCTGTCAAGCGATTAAAAATAAAAGTTTGTGTTTACATAATATTGTGTGTGTGTGTATATATATATATATATATATATCTATATCTATATAAAATATATGTGTGTGTATATTTATATAATAAATATACACAGTACACACATATGTAAACACAAATTTTTATTTTGGATGCGATTAATCACAATTAATCGTTTGACAGCACTACTTAGATTTTTGTAGCTGGGTTGACATTGGCTGTCAATGTTTTTATTTTTCACCAGCTGAAAAAAAAAATCATAAATTTAAAACTTTATGATTATGAAAATGTACTTAATTTTCAAAACATCATAAAATAGGCTTCATTTTCTTTATGCAACAAGAAATTCTTTTGATTCTTTTGGTTTTGTGTCATTTTTCTATGTTGTTTCTTTTTTAAACAGGATAAGCAGGGAACGGTTAGCGGGAAACACAAATTAGACACTTTCTCATCACAGACGCCCCCCGCCGCGGATTTACGGGAACTGAAGTGCGCTGATGAGTTTGTGTCTCATTCAGCAAACGTCTCGATGCATCAGCGACACGACAGGCCACCCACTAACCACTCGCGTTCACCGTAAAACATCATTGCAGATTGGATCAGCTCCTTGCTTACAGGAAATGTTGTTTGTCTGAAGCTGGTGTTGTGTTTGGGGTGGGGAGGACCAGATCATGCCTTCAGGGGAAGATGGGACAGTACAGGATATTACAGCTTGCGGTTTTCCTCTTATCCTTTGTGTTTCGTGTCTCTCTTGGGTTTGACAGTAGGTATTAGTCGTTGTGGGCAGAACTGGCAACCAACCAGAAGACTTTGTCATCCACGTAAACAATGCGGTTGTCAATTATAATGAGATTTCTTGGATTTGTTTTTAAGAGGAACTGCAGAACAGATTTGATAATTGCCCAAAGCAGATTATTATTACGATGAATTGTCCAGCACTCATAAACTTGACCAGACCAGGGACTCAGTCGTCTGCTCTCTCTTTCTCTGCTGTTTGCCCTGTTTCTGTTGGGTCGACGCTCTGCTAATTATCCGGCCTTGATCCCGTGAGACGTTCACTGTGTCTCTCTGAGGCCCGAGGCAGAGCTTTCTGATACAAACACATCTGCGTCGATCAGGTTAAAGAGAGGAAACATGACTGAGTGTTCTGCTCTTCACAGCACAGGAAGAGGAAACAGCTGCGCTCCAGAACGTTGGCCTTGTTTCAGCTGAGCGTTTCAAACCTACGGCTAAAATAAGAGCCGTGAACAATGTGTCCTTAAAGGGAGAGTTGTGCCGTTTACTCACCCTCACGTCGCTCTAAACTTATGTCAGTTCTTCAGGGAACGTTCTCAGAGTGTTCTGGCATGGTTCTCTCCCTCCAGTAACGTTAATAGAATGTTCGTTCTTTAATGATGTTCTCAAAAACATTTTTTTCCTGATAAATTTTAGTTCGTCTGATTTAAAAAAAAAAAAATGTTACTACTTGTTTCAGAACACTCAAAAGTAACATTCCCATAATGTTTGGAGAATGATAAAATGGAATGTTCCCTTAACGTTCACATATTATTCAAGAATTATTTTTAAAAAACATTTAAAAAACTGTAGAGATGCACCGATATGAAAATATTGGCCGATACCGATAACCGATAATTCTTTACATTTGAAAGCCGATAACCGATATATTGGCCAAAAAAATTGTATCTAATTTTTGAGAGCCTGATTACAAAAACAAAAGTCTCACCATTAAAAGCCATGTCTCAAGCATACATTTATGTTTTTTTAATTTAATTTAATTTTATGTAGCCTATATGACAGATTTGCGCTGCTCATGTTGCACGGTATTTTCCAATCATATTTCAAGCAATTCATAACTATCATGCTGATCAGTGTGCATCTGAAGCATCTCAGCTGAAGGAAATAATCCATTATTTATCTTCCCAAATTTTCTTATCAGCCCAATAACGGTAACATTAAAAATGAACATATATCGGCTGATACCGATATGGTGGCCAGTATATCGTGCATCCCTATTTGAATGTTCAGAGAACTTTCAGAAATAACATTTTCATAATAAGAATATTAGTTAAATGCTCTTGGATAGGGATGCACGATATATCGGCCACCATATCGGTATTGGCCGATATATGATCAATTTTAATATTATCGTTATCGGCCTGATAAGAAAATTTGACCGATATATTAAAGCCGATAAATAATGAATTATTTCCTTCAGCTGAGACTCTTCAGATGCACACTGTTCACCATAATGGTTATGAATTGCTTGAAATATGATTGAAATCACTTCAGAAAGGAAAATACAGTTAAGTGCAACATATGTCATATAAGCTACAAATATATAATGAGAACATTAGAATTGTGTGTTTGGGACATGGCTTTTATTTGTGAGACTTTTGTTTTTGTAATCAGGCTCTTAAAAATTATTTTAAAATTTGGATTTAGATTTATCGGCCAATATATCGGTTATCGGCTTTCAAATATAAAGAATTATCGGTTATCGGCCAAAATTTTCATATCGGATGACATTTGCTTTCAATATTTTTATGGTTCATCAGATTCAGCTGGGAAAAAAAAATCACTCTGAAATTGATTCCAACAATATTGTTCCTATTGTGTCGTTATCATTATAGATGTGGTATAAATAGTGAATAGTTTTTAAAACATTATTGTGTGAACGTGCACTACTGTTATGCTGCTTTTGTAGTGTTTTCGTTCTTTTTGGAGCTGAACAGACGTGTCAAACCCATTATATGTGAAAAAGCTGCATAAAATCTTCACAATATCAGGTTTGGAGAAACACATGTGTGAGTAATTGATGGGTGAACTTTGATTTTGGGGTGAAATGAGTCTTCAGGGTTTTTCTGCTGAACGTTGTTTGATGTTTTTATGTTCTTGATCGCAGACGGAGCGCAGCGGCTATGCTTTGAGATCCTGTCGGTTGCTCATTCCTTATAATCGCTGTGGACACGCTGCTAATTGCAGGGCTGCTTTGACTCACCTTCGTCACAATGCTTTGTCTCCGGTCCGCTGACATCACCCGTCTCACGGCGTTCAGTCATTTTCTGTGAAACTCGTCTGGCGCGTGTTGTGACATGTACGGCAGAGTGAGAAACGCTCAGTATCTCCAGCTGTCTGTCATTCTTCTGACTAGGCCTGGGCATCGACACAAAATTCACCATTCGATTCAATTTGTATGAAGAATTTGGGGTATAATATGTCACAGTTTTTCTTTATTTTACTATCCTCACTTACATAAATGAACTATAGTGTCCACTAGTAAAAAAATATCAAAAATGTCTGAATAATTTTTGGTTTGACTGTATATATCAGGAACAGTACATGTCCAAAAATTCCTCTGAACTAAAGCTGTAAACTGTACAAAGGGTAAAATTAACTTGTTTAAATGCAAACATTAGACAGTTTTTATAATAATAACTTTTTATGTTTCTACTCCTATTTGTTTGTTTGAAATATAAAACATTTTAATGGTGGCTGTCATAAAACTTATTCAAACATGCATTATTATAGAAGAACAAGTTATCCAAAATGTTCATCTTGTCAAAATCCATTGTCCATTAAACATATCCTTTTAGACTGTATTACATTTACCCCTGTGAGAAACCGTTTTTACTCTGTTGATAGTTTTGAAAAGGTTTTTAATCAAGTGAGCCCAATCATGGTTTTAAGATTTTTAGAGGAAATAAATTTGAAACATCTTTTTTAATCTTCCTTTGATTTAATTATACTTTATTCTCGCCATGAATATAGCCTTTGAAGCTGGTATGGCGTTAAAAAAGAAAGAAAGAAAGAAGAAGAACAAGTTAAGTAAAAATGCAATGAATATGCAATGCATATATTTATCAAAATTCTAGCTAAATATCGAGTTTATGGTCATTTAATGGCTTTTTGAGACAAATGTGACAGTGTTTACAAGCTGTTTTATTGACGTCTTTCCTCGGTTGAAACACTGATTGTTCGAATACATGAGACATGATTCATTTCAGTAAGTTGTTCTGTATCTTTCAACAATCCTTCTGATGTTCATTCATGTTTATTTGGTGCTATAATAGTAAAGAGGAAGAGATGATCGTTTCAACAGCGATTTGTCACCACACATTAAAGAGACACAAAAACACATTTATTGACAGAATTTGAAAGCTGAGACTTTGTTTCATATCAAAAGTATCAAAGCTTATTGTGATTATTGGATGGCAGGAGCTACAAATAAAGTTCAAAGAAGTTTTGAAGCATCTAAAAGATTGATTCTTGTGATTTAAGAATCAATATCGGTTTCATCAAAATGAGAGAAATCTATATTTTCAACCCAGCCCTACTTGGTGATGATTGCGTAGTAGAAACTGGCTGATCCGATTCCTTACAGATCCCAGTGTTTTGTCTTTGACTCCAGGCGAGGCGACGAGGCTTGTGCTCCGTTATCTTTCTGAAGAATCGGTCACACGCTGCTACATGCCTCAACCGTGTGTGGTTTGGATCAGGATCTGGTTACAGAAGATCATGAGAAATTGTGAAACAGGTTTCCCCCTCCTGTTCCTAGTATTCTGTGGTTTTTCCCTTTCCTCTTTCTTCCTCATACACACTCCCGTGAGATACAGGTTGTTTATCTGTCTGTCTCTCAAACATGTGCTGCTCAAGGCAGGAGATCATTGGGTTTCATCTTCCGTGTGTGTGTGTGTGGGTGTGTGTGTGTGTCATACACATGCTGTGTGCTTTTTTTATAGCGCTGCTCTTTGCGCCACAAGCTGCCGACATGTTTGGATGCGATTCAGAATGTGTCCGTCTTCGTCCTGCAGTGAGATTAAACGACTGTACATGATGAATTACATCAGAATCAGCTTTCACTGTCTGCTCAAATCTCTTCACACACTTAAACTACACGCTAAATGTATGTGCTCAGATGATTTACAGTATATAGAAACACAGTATGCCAGTATTATAAATTGCATCTATATATATATATATATGATGCAATATATAATGACGAATGAATGAATGATAAATATATTTCATTCATTGTTGTCTTCAGGGTGTTTCTGGTGTGATCAGTTATCAGGTGCAGACACGCATATCATTGAGCGCCGGCTATTTTAGTATCCATTAACAGTTCCTGTCTGAGTGTGTGAGTTAATAATTAACCGGTTTGGCAGTGGCCCAGGTGAAGGTAAAGCTGGTCTGGACTCTCTGTTTACCCGCCTATGAGCCGTATGCTGCTGGTGTCTGCTGGCAGGACCGCGAGGAGATCGGCTTTGTTTTCCAGCTATTCAGCAGTTTGAAAGCGCTGGTGTGCCAGAAACAGATTTTCACTCAAAGTCAAGCTGATTGTCGAACTAAAGCCTGGAGAAATCCAGCCTCAGGTGAAGTTCACTTCAGGACGTCTGGAGCTGCTTTTCCTGGAAATATGAAGTTAAACTAATGTGTGTGACTGAAGCCCATGTTTTGTGTCCAGTGTCATTTGTACTGATTAGGTCTGGGTTGAAAATAGGGCTGGGTATTGACACAATTTTCACGATTTGATTCGATTACTGTTCACATGCTTTCAATTCGATATCGATTATTTTGGATGTAGTATTTCAGTTTCAGCACATGGCAAATTTTCTAGAGGAAAAAAATCTAATGCTGTAAACTAACATGAGAGTCAGCTGGTACTACTATAATAATATTGAAGGTTAAATTAACTTATTTATATACAAACACTTAAATTACACTTTTTTTATAAATAAAGTTTAGAATTGCATAATCATATTTCTACTCCAATTAGTTTTTTTTAAATATAAACATTTAAATCGCAGCTGATTTATTCAAACATGCATTAAATATTGAAGAACATTAAAAATTATAATGAATATGTAACGGTGCATAGCTATATTTATCAGAATGCTGCTTTCTAGAGTCACTTTTCTAGCTGACTAATGAGTTTATGGTCACTGAATATGTTTTTCTGAGGTAAATGTGACGTTACGTGACATTGAAACACTGATTGAGCGATTACACGAGACATGATACGGATTTCAGTAAGTTGTACTGTATATTTTAACATACCTTCAGATGTTCATGCATGTTTATTTCGCTGTAACTGGTACTAAAGCGGAGGAGAGGATGATCACATGCTTCTCTTTAACTGAGGCGCTAAAGCGATCTGTCACGCCACATTAAACGGCGCCAAAACGGTATTTATTTTTTGAATCTCATAATAAGATTTGAAATCTGAGACTTTGCTTCATATCAAAAGTAACAGATTATTGCGATTTATTGGATGGGAGGAGCTACATACTCTGCTCATTCATCAACTGAAAACAGACTAGACTAATCGATTTTGGATTTAAGAATCGATATCGGTTCGTAACAATGAGAATCAATAAAAATCGAGAAATCTATATTTTTTTACCCAGCCCTAGTTGAAAATATTGATTTCTCACATGTAATCAATTGTCATTTTGATGAACTGATTCTTAAATCCCAAGAATCGATCTTTTAGATGTTGTTTTCACTTCACTGAACATTATTTGTAGCTTCTCCCATCCAATAATCACAATAAGCTTTGATACTTTTGATGTGAAACAAAGTCTCAGCTTTCAAATTATGCCGATTTATTACGAAATTCAAACAATAAATACCTTTGGTTACAGAAGATCATGAGAAACCGATCATCTCTTCCAATTTACTACTAGTTACAGCACCAAATAAACATGAATGAACATCAGAAGGAATATTGAAAGATACAGAACAACTTACTGAAATCGATCAATCCAGTTATTTTTGTCTTATTATTAACCTCTAATATGTAGCCACTGACAGGGTTCCTGTATAGTTTACAGCTTTAGTTCAAAGAGATTTTTTTGCTTGAGAAATATTGACGTTCTGTATCAATATCGACTCGAATCGAGATCATAATTGAATCAGATCACAAGCTTGTGAATCGAATCAAATGGTGAAGTTTTGTCAATGCTCAACCCTACATATATTATGGATAATGTGAAGGTCTTTGGTTGTAGGTTTGCGTGGCGTTTGGCTCTTTTGTTGTCAGCAAGACCTCGCACAGACGCTTTCAGTGTCTGGAGTCATAAATAGCAGATGGGATGTGTGGGAATATAGAAACGCTCGACTCAACCCCCGTCACACACACACATTTGACTTCATTAGTCATTTGTTATGTCACGTCCACGTCCGCTCTCCCAGCATGCTCTCTGTGTCTCGTTTCTCTTCAGTATGTCAGACTGTTCATTAGTTTCCTTGAGCAGCTCCAGTTATTGAATCATGGGAATTCTCTTATTCTCCTGGACTGATTCTTTGGGAACTTTTAGCATCGTCCAGACATCTAGTAGCAGACTTGGGGTTTTCAAACTGGGGTCCTGGAAAATGTTTAGAGAATTGAAAAACAATGTGTATATATACTAAATATTCAATGACTTTTTATATCTGGTTAGTTTCAGGATAAATGACACACATCACTTGTAAATAAAAGGCATGGATATTAAATGAAACCATCTGCAGTTGTACAAATGAACGCAGGTTCTTTCATGTGTCAGATTTCGTGTGTGTGTGTGTGTTTTGGAGGTCACTTTAGTCTCACAGTCTCATCTGAGTCTTAATTACTGTCTTAGTTTAATTCAGATGTATGTAAATGAGCATTTTGCATATGAGACACTGCAGCTGTGTGGGTGTCTGTGCTGCAGAGGTCAGAGGTCAGAGGCAGGACCAGCCAGTGAAATAAAGGCCTGTGTGTGTGAGAGAGAAATCACACCGTCTCTTCCCATGATTGTGTATTAGTGACGTCTCAATGTACAAACCTTGCCTTTTAGGCAAGGCAAGTTTATTTATATAGCACAAAGTGTAATAATCATAAAATAATCTCAACATATGCATAATAAATAAAAGACTTCATGCATAAGAAATCTAAAATAGAAAGCTTATTTAACTAAATGCTAAAATACTATTCCTGATTTACAATATTTTTACGCTATTTTAAGTATGCCATAGGGGTGTAACGATACATTCATGATTCGATACATATTGCGATACTGTTGTGATATTTTAAGCCTTATAAAGAAGAAAGGTTTTTTTAATCATTATTATTTTATTATTTTCCGGACCCACAAATATTCCCCCTTTGCATTATTATACATTGTATTATATTTATCGTTATATATAATAGTTTAATGTAGTAATGTCACCGAAACTGAAATTTAAATTCTGCATTTACTCACTGTCTCTTATGTTGTTTTTGTGCGTCATGCAAGCATGTGAGCGTCCGTGTTTACTACAGTATGCATGTCATTGTAAATCTGTTCATCATATAAAGCCATTGTGTCTTTTCAGAAGACTTGCATTTGGATTAGACCACTCCATTGATTATTTTTACGATGCCTTATGTCATTTTTAAGTTTTAGAGGAACGGACTTTAAATGGAGGGACAGAAATCTCACAGATTTCATAAAAATATCTTCATTTGTATTTGGAAGTTGATCGAATCTTATAGGTTTGAACCTGAGGGAGAGTACATATGACAGAATTTACATTTTTGGGTGAATTATACCTTACAGTATACAGTAAACTGAGTCTTAACTCTATATCGCTAATCGTATTGTTTACATAAACAGTATGGCTGGGTAAAAAATATCTATTTCTCGATTCTCGAACCGATATCGATTCTTAAATCCCAAGAATCGATTAGTCTAGTCTGTTTTCAGTTGATGAATGAGCAGAGTATGTAGCGCCTCCCATCCAATAAATCGCAATAATCTGTTACTTTTGATATGAAGCAAAGTCTCAGATTTCAAATCTTATTATGAGATTCAAAAAATAAATACCGTTTTGGCGCTGTTTAATGTGGCGTGACAGATCGCTTTAGCGCCTCAGTTAAAGAGAAGCATGTGATCATCCTCTCCTCCGCTTTAATACCAGTTACAGCGAAATAAAATGCATGACATCTGAAGTATGTTAAAATATACAGTACAACTTACTGAAATCCGTATCATGTCTCGTGTAATCGCTCAATCAGTGTTTCAATGTCACGTAACGTCACATTTACCTCAGAAAAACATATTCAGTGACCATAAACTCATTAGTCAGCTAGAAAAGTGACTCTAGAAAGCAACATTCTGATAAATATAGCTATGCACCGTTACATATTCATTATAATTTTTAATGTTCTTCAATATTTAATACGTCAGTTATGACAGCCGTGATTTAAATGTTTATTTTTCAAAAAAAATGAATTTGAGTAGAAATATGATTATGCAATTCTAAACTTTTATAAAAAAAAAACACTTTATTGAGTGTAATTTAAGTGTTTGTGCATGTGAATAGAAATCAAATCAAATCATGAAAATTGTGTCAATACTCAGCCCCTAATAAACAATACATATCGTCACATTTTTATATTGTAATATCTCGATATGATGTATCATTACACTCTAAAATCATTAAAAATGCCTTCAGGGTGTAAGGGGTCAACAGTGAGCTTACATATTACTATATAAAGCTTGAATGTTTGGGATCGGCCGATCATGATAACAAGAAATAGTCTGTAGTCATATGGTCAGCTGCAGAAATCCTGATTGGAGCATCCATAACACAAACCTTTCATTATTTTGTATGTTTATGAAGCTGTTCTCTTCATTGGCTGATTTCACAGTCTGTGTGCGGTTCAACACTTGATCTCCTGTAGTTTTACTCTCGTTCTCTTCCACCTCCCCTCAGTAGTGCGCTCAGAGTGAACCGTGACCTTTGCTCCATTTAGTCCTGTGTGTTTGAACGTGTCCGTCTGAGAAACGAGTCTGGGAAGTGTTTGTACTGCTGTGTGTTGTTTGTTTTGTCTGAGAACACAGACGGGTGTCTTGCTGTCAGACGGGTTGGTCGTGGTCACATGACATTAATAGCGTTGTGTGTGTTGGTGACAGGTATGACGGATTCTCTAGGGACACACGTAGCGTCGTATGTTCTGCGTTCAAGCTTTCAGACGCTGGTGTGTGTGTGTAGAGATTGGGTTAGAATAATAATGGAACTGACTGCAGACACACAACAGATGATAAAAGATTGAGTTTTCATATGCCTCAGACGCATAACATCAGAAACAGAACGAGTGTGAATCATTCCAGGCTGGAGTTTATCCAGCGTCTGAAACGAGAGGCCGTTCATCTGGAGGCTGGAATGTTATTTTGCCCGCGGGGCAGGAAGGTGCACCTGGCATCAGCCGAACACAAACACGGCTGGAACGACTCAAACAGCACAAAACGCCTGCCGAATGAAGACAAAGTGTCCTGAAATACAGGAGCATTTATTTCTGAAGTGCTTTAATCACTGTCAGCAGTCTGAGAAAACATTTCGCATGCATTTTCATCTAATGGTCACTTTTTCCATTGGTGTTTTAAATTTTATTTGTATATCATGATTGATGTGTCTCCATTTGCTGCTTGCTTATTTGTTCACTTTGACTTTATTGCTGCCCAACCGTCCCCTTATTTTCATTTGTTTGTGTCGGTGCAAAATGACATCTGGTCAGACAGCCTTCAGAATCGCAGAATCGCGTTTTTCGTTTAAAATAGAGATCAATTCTCCCACTATTCTGAAGAGATAACTAAATAAAATATCATCATTTACTAGAGGTTATGATGACATGTTAATTGCTGCAGGTTATTTAAAAAAAATTGTTTGAATGAATGATGATTCAATGACTCGCTCATAAGGACTTCACTTGTTTCATTACTGGATGAATCATCGTTTTTGAACAAATCTTTTGAATGAATGATTCAGTGACTCACTTATGAAGACTACACTTGTTTCATTACTGGATGAATCAGTGTTTTTGAACGAATCTCTTGAATGAATGATTCAGTGTCATAAAGACTTTGTTTCATACTGGATGAATCAGCGTTTTTGATTTAATGATTTCATAAAGATTCACTTGTTTCATTACTGAATGAATCAGTGTTTTTGAATGAATCTCTTGAATGAATGATTCATTGACTCACTCATAAAGACTTCACTTGTTTCATTACTGGATGAATCAGCATTTTTGAACGAATCTCTTGAATGAATGATTCAGTGACTCACTCATAAGGACTTCACTTGTTTCATTACTGGATGAATCAGCGTTTTTGAACGAATATCTTGAATGAATGATTCAATGACTCACTCATAAAGACTTCACTTGCTTCATTACTGGATGAATCCGCATTTTTGAACGAATATCTTGAATGAATGATCAGTGACTCACTCATAAGAACTTCACTTGTTCATTACTGAATCAGCGTTTTTGAACGAATATCTGAATGAATGATTCAATGACTCACTCAAAAGACTCACTGTTTCATACTGGATGAATCAGCGTTTTTGAACAATCTCTTGAATGAATGATTCAGTGACACTCAAATACTTAATTTGTTTCATTACTGATGAATCAGTGTTTTTGAACAAATCTTTTGAATGAATGATTCAGTGACTCATTCATAAGGGCTTCACTTGTTTCATTACTGGATGAATCAGCGTTTTTCAACGAACGAATGAATGATTCATGACTCACTCAAAGACTTCATTGTTTCATTACTGGATGAATCAGCGTTTTTCAATGAATCTCTCAATGACTCACTCATAAGACTTCACTTGTTTCATTACTGGATGAATCAGCGTTTTTGAACGAATCTCTTGAATGAATGATTCAGTGACTCACTCATAAAGACTTCACTTGTTCATTACTGGATGAATCATCGTTTTGAACGAATCTTTTGAATGAATGATTCAGTGACTCACTTATGAAGACTACACTTGTTTCATTACTGGATGAATCAGGTTTTTGAACAAATCTCTTGAATGAATGATTCAGTGACTCACTCATAAGACTTCACTTGTTTCATTACTGGATGAATCAGCGTTTTGAACGAATCCTTGAATGAATGATTCAGTGACACACTCAAAGACTTCACTTGTTTCATTACTGGATGAATCAGCATTTGTGAACAATATCTTGAATGAATGATTCATTGACTCACTCAAGACTTCACTTGTTTCATTACTGGATGAATTAGCGTTTTTGAACGAAACTCTTGAATGAATGATTCAATGATCACTCATAAACTCACTTGTTTCATTACTGGATGAATCAGCGTTTTTGAACGAATCTTTTGAATGAATGATTCAGTGACTCACTCATAAGGACTTCACTTGTTTCATTACTGGATGAATCAGCGTTTTTGAATGAATCTTTGGAATGAATGATTCAGTGACTCACTCATAAGGACTTCACTTGTTTCATTACTGGATGAATCAGCGTTTTTGAACGAATCCCTTGAATTAATGATTTAGTGACTCACTCATAAGACTTCACTTGTTTCATTACTGATGAATCAGTGTTTTGAATGAATCTCTTGAATGAATGATCATTGACTCACTCATAAAGACTTCACTTGTTTCATTACTGGAGAATCAGTTTTTGAAAATCTTTGAATGAATGATTCAGTGACTCACTCATAAGGACTTCACTTGTTTCATTACTGGATGAATCAGCGTTTTTGAACGAATATCTTGAATGAATGATTCAATGACTCACTCATAAAGACTTCACTTGCTTCACTGGTGAATCATTTTGAACGAATATCTTGAATGAATGATTCAGGACTCATCATAAGACTTCACTTGCTTCATTACTGGATGAATCAGCGTTTTTGAACGAATCTTGAATGAATGATTCAATGACTCACTCATAAAGACTTCACTTGTTTCATTACTGGATGAATCAGCGTTTTTGAACGAATCTCTTGAATGAATGATTCAGTGATGCACTCAAATACTTAATGTTATTACTGGATGAATCAGTGTTTTTGAACAAATCTTTGAATGATGATTCAGTGACTCATTCATAAGGGCTTCACTTGTTTCATTACTGGATGAATCAGCGTTTTTCAACGAATCTCGAATGAATGATTCAGTGACTCACTCAAAGACTTCACTTGTTTCATTACTGGATGAATCAGTGTTTTTGAACAAATCTCTTGAATGAATGATTCATTAACTCATAAAGACTTCACTTGTTTCATTACTGGATGAATCAGCGTTTTTCAACGAATCTCTTGAATAAATGATTCAATGACTCACTCAAAGACTTGTTTCATTACTGGATGAATCAGCGTTTTTGAACAAATCTCTTGAATGAATGATTCA